>JAGFNQ010009415.1:0-12976 GCA_024364735.1 Boesenbergia rotunda
GGCAGCAGAACCATCTGAAATGCAAAAGATCACTGATATGCAAGTGCCGGATTGATACGCAAATGCCGAAATGTAAAACCAATTGCAATTAAATCTGCTCGTTCGCTAAACACACTCCCTAACTATTTAACTAGAAGAATTGAATCCTAATTAAGCAGAAACCAATGCATTAAACGAAGTTAACGAATTCAGAAACAAAAAAAACAAAAACTAAACTAAAGCAGTAATGGAAATTACAGCTACTAAACGAAATTAACCAAGCTTCAATCCCTCATTTCAGCTCACAAATCCTTGCTGTCACTCAAGGATGAGCTTCCAATTAAGATAGAAGCAATCCATACAAGAAAACGAATCGTCTGATACAATTGCAGAAACGAAATAGCAGAATTGAAATCTAATGCTAATTACTGAAAATTCGCTAACTAAACTAAACCCCAATCCTTATCCTTGCTGTCACTCAAGGATGAGCATCGATTTGAGGTGGTCGCGCCCCTTGGATTGAAGAAAACGAGCTAAAAACAGTGAAGAAATGAAGAAGAAGCTACCGAGCGGCGGAGACGCGACAACGCTGAAGAGCTGGGCAGATTTGATTAAATACTTATCAATGGACGGTCCAGATTGATTTGGATGAATCCAACGGCTGATCTTGCTCTGATTGGAGCCAAACTTTGATGATGATGATCTGGGGTCAGGATCTGCCTTGTGGTAGCTCGGATCCTCCAGATATGCAACGGATGGTCCAGATCAACTCAATCTGTGAATGGACGCTCTAGAGCCCTCCTTGCTTGATCCAACGGTTGATCTAGCTCTGATTGGGATGAAACCTTCAGATCTTGATCATAGAGCTTGATCAACCCTAACCCTATCTCGGATTGCTTCAGATCGTCCCGGATGGCTCAGATCTAGCCGCTTTTGAATCGGACGGCCCGGATTAATCGTAGGCTTGATAATTCGATCCGGTTCACATCCGACTCAGGTTTGACCCAGTATGCCCTAGGTCCAGGATCCTTTAATGCCTACAAAAATATATCAGAAAATTAGTGGCCAAATAATCCAAAAATTATGTAATTTTGCAATTAAGTCCAAAATAAGATAAAGTTCCAAAACCTAGGATAAAAATCATAATTAAGCAATAAAAACATAGGTCAAACATGGATTTTAACATCTAAAATAATCACAAAAATGGTACTTATCAACCAACTCAATTGATTGGTAGATCTTATTTGAGGTGACAAAAAGTAATTCATTCGCTCGCGCGAACCTGTCCCAGGACCAAAAATGACATATATGATTCGACCAACCCAATTGATTGGTAGATCTTATTTGAGGTGGTAAATAATGATTCGTTCACCCCCTCAAGGCTACCGCCAAACTGTCCCAGGTAAATTACGGAGACTTTTAGCCCGGATATTGTGGCTAGTGTGTGAGAAAGTTTATTAACACAAAAATGGCACTGCCCGGACTCGATCCGGAGACCTTCATTGTGTCAGACTGACGTGATAACCAACTACACCATGACACCATTAATGAATCCTATTTGAGATCATAGAATAAAATGATCTAGAATCGATTGGTAGGCCAATTATTTGGGGGGGGGGGGGGGGGGGGAGGGAAACTGCAGCTTTTCAGAACAATAAGTTTCGTAATTGATTAGCAAAATCAAGTTTGAGCCATATAAAAGTTTTTTCATTAGTCCGTAAATGATGAAAACCATTATAATGGTTAATAACAGAATTATGTTATCATAGAATGACATATATAATTGACCAATCTAATTGATTGGTAGATCTTATTTGAGATGGCAAAAAATGATTCGTTCATCCTCGGCGTCCCCGCCAACCCATCCTGGACCAAAAATGACATATATAATCGACCAGCCCAATTGATTGATAGATCTTATTTGAGGTGACAAAAGGTGATTCGTTCTCTCCCGCCAACCCATCCCAGGACCAAAAATGATATATATATAATCGACAAACCTAATTGATTGGTAAATCTTATTTGAGGTGGCAAAAAATGATTCGCTCACCCCCTCAACGCTCCCACCAGACCGTCCCAGGTAAATCACGAAGACTGCTAAGCCGGATACTGTGGCTAGTGTGTGAAAATGCTTATTAACACAAAATGGGGTCGCCTGAACTTGAACCGGAGACCTTTGTTGGGGCAATCTATGGTCCAGAGTGACCATGTGTTTTGATGTTTGGGCAAAGGGTTTATGTTAGGTTTACCCTTGTGCTTTGATATGTGTATTGGAGTGTGCAGGTTTGTAGGTACACATAGACTTAGTTAACGTCTTCAGGTGATGGGTGGCATGGAGGCAAGCCGTAGGCTTGTGTGCGCACCTGAGGGACCATGGTATAGCAGGGACAATGAGCCGAGAGATGCGGACTTCGAGGCATACGTGAAGGATGACATGGAGGCAAGCTGGAGGCTTGTGTGCGCATCTGAGGGACGAGGGCCGAAGACGAAGAAGGCGTGAAGGCAACAGTCGAGGCTGCTGGTGAAGAGTCAGCTGAGTTATGAAGGGACGAGAGCCGAGAGAAGAGGACTCCAAGGGCAAGCCGGGAAGTGGACTTCAAAGGGCACATGTGAAGGGTGGCATGGAGGCAAGCCGAGGGTTTGCGTGCGCATCCAAGGGACGATAGCCGATGGAAGAGGACTTTAAGTGGCAAGCCAAGGGAGTGAACTTGAAGGCACATGTGAAGGAGGGTCTTCGGAATAAAGAAGAGTGTTTGTATAAGCTGGGCAGTCGACTGGGAATATAACAGTCGACTGCCAGCAAGAACAGAAACTTACAGAAGGGAGTCGACCTTGGACCAGTCGATTGCTCTAGGAGCAGTCGACTAGTAGTGACTGGTAGTGTTGGCTGAAAATTCGAACTTTGAGTTGCAACGATCGATTTTCAGTGGAATCAGTCGACTGGTAGGGTGTTTTTCAGCTTAGAGTTCTATTTAAGAGAACTCGGTATGGGCTGGGAATCTTTGACGAAATGAGTTTGGTTAGAGCTCATTAGTAGTCTTTGTGCTCAGAAAGTGTGTCCGAGTTTGTGGCGAGGTTTCTCCACCCACAAGGAGCTACACGAGCTAGCCGGAGGGCATCCAGGGAGTGATCCACCGAAGGATTAAGGGATTATCCACCTTACGAACTATCGTGGAGTAGGAGAGTCATCTCCGAACCACGTAAATATGTTTGTGTTAGCGTTGTTTGATCTTATTATTGTTGTTTCCGCTTGCGCACGCAAACCTTATAGGAAGAAATCGAGAAATTGCTATTCACCCCCTCTAGCAAGACGTACACGATCTAACAACCTTCATGTGTTAGACTGACAGGATAACCAACTAAACAACAACACCATTGATGAATCTTATTTGAGATCATAGAAAGAAAATGATCTAGAATCGATTGGTAGGCCAATTAATGTTAGGACCGGGTGCATGTTGACATGGATGCGAGTTCGTAATTTTAAAATTAATTACGTGCAGCGGAAGGTTTAGCATAAATAATTTCTCAAATTATTTAACCACACATCTAAGCATGCAACCTTATGTTGTGTAGACATGATCATATATTAAAATTTTGCAGAAAGTAAACTAATTTACTTAATACCTCATGTAACTCGAAGGAAGGGACGAGATCCAACCGTAAGCGTCCCTTGGAAGCTCTGCCACTATTCGCGTCCACGCCGAGTTTTCTTCGGGATGACTTCGCAAAGCCACGAGTTTCGTGCCGACAAGAACTACTAGATTCTCCAAAGGCACGACAAGAATACCAAGAGAGAGATGGGAAGACTAACCACCAAACGAAGAACGGAATCAAGATTCCGGGAGGAAGGAAGGAGTTGCGCCCGCTTCTTCTTCTTCTTCGGCAGCTGCTTGGTGGATGAAGCTCACGGCAACAAAGGGGTCCTCCTTTTAGGGCCGACGACACTAGAGGAGGGAGAGGGAGAGAAGGAGAGAGAGAGAGGGCTTATTTCTAGATCTCTTAGATTAATTTCCAAGCCTTGCCTTGGTTCCTTTATATAGTAGCCTCTCAATCGCCAAGTCTCCTTTTTATGGAATAAATTTTTATAAGAAATTTTTCATATAAATTTTTCTATGAATTATTCCATCATGCCAAGTTTTTATCATAATTTAATTTATGATAAAAACAACCATGTCTCCCTTTTCTTATGGAAAGAAATTTGTTTATATAAATTTCTTTATCATGGTAAATCAATCCATTATTAATTTTATAAAATAAAATAAACCAATCCATGGTTTATTTTAATTTCCATGAAAAATAAATCTCTTTATATAAATTTCTTTATATAAATTTCTTTATCGATAATTTTATAAAACAAACCACGCTTGGTTTATTTTATAATTTGAACCAAAAATTCGGTTTTCCTGTTTTGTTGTGGTCGGCCAAACAAAGAGGGTGGGGACCCTCTTTGGCCGGTCAAACCCAAGCTAAAACTATACGAATTAAACTCATTTAATTCGTCCAATAAGTCTTCAAAAGACTTAGCCATTTTATGCTAACGATGCGTCTCTGAAAAATTCAGATTCGACTTATCTCTCTTGATCAGAAAATCCAATTTTCAACTCATTTTAAATCCCTCGGATCACTCGTAGTGCGTGTGACTAAATAGACTTTCGATTTATGTTGGCCGTCTATAATCAACCAATTATAGAACGATCATGAGTGACACCTAGTAGTACATCATGATCCCCAATTAATCGAAAGATTAATGGTTGACCTCAGAAATAATTCTAAAACCCTTCAGCAGCTTTAATGAATCGTGCCTCATTCCCTTCACCATCTTATACCCACTTGGTTCAGGACACGGTCTATGTGTGTCAGTCCCCACTAGGCTGACTACGTCACACCTAACCCAAGTAATGTCTTTCTCCTCCAACGGATTCTAATTACTCACATGTGTCTAAGAGATTCATACTCTGAACATGTCATGCTCTGGCCAGAGGCTTCGAGTAACAATCCGACGATAGGCCTCGGGTATACATCTCCTCGCAAGGAGCGATGAATCCTTTGTAGGTTGTTCAAATATCTTCGGGCACTTCGGCTTATACCCAACCATCCTGGGTTCACACCTCCATGGAGATGCTTGCTTAAGATGTCAAAGTATAAGTCTCCCTGACCAAGATGACTTGAACACCGCAAGTCAAAGGAATATCGCACTTATGCTGTAGTAAGAACTTCACTGACATGTCTATATGTAGAATACCATATGAAGTCTTACAGCCAGTCACTCCAATGAACTAGTTCTCTTAACTAGCATTCATGTTTATCTCCGGACATCCCAATGTCACCAGCCAGTGAGAATCAGCTGATTAGAGAATAACCCATGCTAGTCTCAACAGAATTGGTAGTGTCCGTATTTATCAATTCATCGACTAGGGACAATTTCAATACTTCACAATTGCACATGTAGAGATAATCACTAGTTGTGAATTCATCACAAATTCTCTCATACTGTGAATTGTATTGCGGACATTCAGTAAATGAGTTTAAGATCCCAATCAAATACATAAACATGTATACTCAAATAGTGAATATTCATTTATTAAAATAAATGATTATAATGATAAGGCGATTGCCTTAGGACACTTCTCACAATACTAACAAACTCCCACTTGGCCTAATGTCAATCGCTATGGTATCCAATACCACAGGCTCTAACATGACACTCAAACTTGCTCTGAGGCAAGGCCTTAGTTAAAGGATCCGCTAAATTCCTTTCAGTGGGAATTTTCTCAATTTGTATATCATTCCTACTTATAATCTCTCTGATCAGATGATAGCGGCGAAGCACATGTTTGGATCGCTGATGAGACCTTGGTTCCTTTGCTTGTGTAACGCCCCAAAATTTCCATCTTTAGTTCTTAGAGTCCTTAGAATTTTCTAAAAATGGTTTAGAAATATTCTAGATATTTTTAGGGATTTTTAGAGTATTTTTAAGGAATTTTCCGAGTTCGTTTGGTATAAAAAAAAATAAAAACGTTTAAGGGTAGCCGGTGGATTGAACCCGCGACCACCACGAAACAGCCGCGCGCGCAACCAGCCGGCTAGGGGTATCAAGCACAACAAGGGACGGAGAGAAGGGTATTTACGGTATAGTTAGGTTGATCCGACCCTTAAGTATAAATAGCTAATTAAAGAGAGAAGTTTTATTTCTCTCCTCTCCAAACCCTCACGCCGACCTCCTCTCCTCTCTTGGGGCGACGCCGACCAACACCAAGCTCTAGAGGGCCGGCCAAAGCTCTTCTCCAAGAGATTTTCTAATATTTGGAATCCCCGCGACGAGAGGAACGCGTAGGTGCGAAGAATTCTCCGAGATCTCAAGTTTCTTCCGAGTCCTAGACGTCAATCTTGGTTGTAAGTCCAAGATATCAATGTAAGTACTGCTCACCTGCAGTAAGAGGTGGTTTTTCCGCGAGAATTTCCTTTAAAAGTTTTTAAAAAGAGATATTTCATTTTTGTTTAAGTTTTTGCATGTGATCTTAGTTCATTTGTTGATGTATGCTTATGTATAAGTTTAATCACATACCCTATATGAGTTCAGGGGCTAAGAAAGTTATGAGAAAAGAAAAGAGAAGATAAAGATAAGAAAAGAAAAGGCCAAGGCCTTAAGAAATCCCCAAAAGTCAAGACTTAGGGATTTTAGCACGCAAGGTGCTCGAGAAAATGCCAAGGCATTTACAGATAAGAAAGAAAAGCTATTTTATTTTCTAAGGCCAGTACCCGGTGTCCAAGGGCGTCGTTAAAGAAATCCAGGTGTCCAATTCCAAGGTCTTGGCCCTGGTAGACCAAGGTCTGCTCTATTAGGATTGGTGGCTCGCTACCCCAACCTTTTAGGGAACGCGCATGAGATGGTACTTACGTCTTCAGTGGATCCAAGTGATTAGTATTTTCAAGTATATGCTTTAGCAAAGTTTTCTAAAGTTTAAGAAAGTTTTCAAAAGTTAAAGAATAGCTAAAGTTTCAAGTTGAGCCAAGAAAAGTAAATTGAGATTTATTATTGCTTGAGTATGCATGTTTTGAGCTATACATGTTCTTAGTTTTCTTTCAAGCATATTAGTATCTCATATGATATTCAGTTTGATCTAGAAGCATGCTTGCATATTTCGAGTTTTATTTGTGAGCTAGATAGTACTTACTAAGCTTTATGCTTATAGATGCATTTCCTCTTATTGCAGATAAAGGTAAAGGCAAGCAATTCTGAAGGAAGACGACGAGGCGGTGCTGAGTAGAGTGTGTGTGGTGGCTGATTATGGAGAGATCTTTGAGACGAGACAATTTAGTTATTTGAATTGCAATGTTTAAGTTTATTCAAATTTCAAGTTCTTGCTTATGGAGATTATAGAGTATTTGAGTTTTGGATAGTTTTACATGCTCAATTTCTTAGAGTAAAGATTCCATGTCATTTCATTTAGCATACATATCCTTATGATTGCATTGGATGAGTAGAAGTGTAAGTAGTTAGAGATATTGATACTTTGTTAGAGAAAAAGGTGTTTGTGCCAAGATAGTATTAATTTCCCTTTGAATCAAGTTTTTATTGCTTAAAAATGTTTAGAAAAGTTGCAATCACATTTCATAATGCATTAGTAAGGTTGTAGAACATGTATTTGGCGTTATGAATGCATAGGAGTCAAGATTGGTACAAACTCTATTGTTAAAGTTTATATAAACTTGTTTAGTTTATTTTCTTCCATAAAAGTCCTAAATTTAAGTTTATGGATTCGTTTGATTGGCTAAATTGTTTAGGAAACTGACATAGAGTATAGAAATGGTGTCGTAGTTTGATATGGCTCGAAACTGAATGAATGGTGGACTTAAGAAGCAAGAGCCGAAAACCTGTAATTCTGATTACAGGCGTACCAGTCGACTGCTACGTCACCAGTCGACTGGTACGGGCAGTTTAAGTTGGGTGAGGCTTGATCAATAAGTATCAACTATGAGTTTTGAGAAGGAAAGTGTGATACGGTATCATGCATGACTACTTAAATTAGAATATCATTCTTAGATAGATTAAAAAGAAAAAAAAAGATTTCCGCAATTTTTAGTCGTGTATAAAAGCTGAGAAGTAGAGAAAAGTAACGATCCGTCTAAGGTAGGAGAAGGCGGGTCGCTACAGGTGGTATCAGAGCAGTTCCCATTCTCCAGCATCACACACACATCAGCAGCAACCTTGCCGTCTTCAAGTAAGAAAGCTTTAAGTTTCAGTTTTTCTATTGCTCCTTTACTAATTTCAGTATAGAGAAATGCTTAAGTACTTACTCATATGTGCATAGAACAAGGAAGCATGTTTAATACCTTAGTATCACGGAATCATGTTTAATCCCTAGAATGGATATTAGGTTACTAAGTGAGAAGACAAGTTTATACCTAGAGAAGTAGTAGTGATTTCTTGTTCCCTTATGCATTATCAAGATGGCAAGAAGAGGCCGAGCTCCTAATGCAAGGAACAGAACTCCAGTTCAAGATAACAATGAGCCTGGCACAGAACAGCCAAACCTGATGGCAGTCATTGCTCAAATGCAAGCTCAGATTTCAGAGCAACAGAAAACTATCGCCACACTGATGGCAAATCAGCACCTAGTGCCCCCTACACCACCCATAGCAGGAGTGGAGGACGTCCTTTATGTCGTGATCTTAGTATAGCAAGACCAAGGTCTTGATTTACCCAAACACAAGGTTTGGAGGATTTCGGCATGTAAGGTGTCCGATAAAAGTTCTGAGTAAGACCAAGGTCTTACTAAGCCCAAGAACGAGCTATAGGACTAAGAAATGAGATGAGAAACAAGACCAAGGTATTGTTGTATCCTAAAGCAAGTTTGAGAACATTACCGTTAAGTGTTAAGTTATACATTTGAGGACGCCCTAGAAAGGCCCAAAACGAGGAGCAAGTTCCTAGAGGGCAAGAGATAACAGAGTCAGTACCACCACCAAATCTCTTAGAGGTGGTGGCTCGGGAGAGTAAGGCAAGAAGCATACCTCATTCAGTAGAAGAAACTGAAGCCAGGGAATTTCCCAGGCACAAGTGAACCATGGGATGCTTAAGCATGGTTCAAAACGTTGGAAAGAATAGTAGGGCTACTGGACTGGCATGAGGTAGAGAAGATAAAGTGTGCATCTTTCTGCCTTACGGGAGATGCTAGAATATAGTGGAAGAGAGTCAAGGCCAAGAGAAATATCAGCCAGATGACATGGGCCGACTTCGAGACTGAGTTCTTCGAAGAATGCTTTCACATGCAAGCAACCAACAAGCATTATGATGAATTCACGGAGTTCAGACAAGGAGAACTATCCGTGGATGAAGCAGTGAAGATGTTTAAGCGGTTAGCTCATCTGTGCCCAGAGCTAGTTAGCACAGAAAAAGAGATAGTTAGGCTAACGCTCAAGATGTTAAGGCCTGAGATAGCGTTAAAGGGGCTAGCAGTGTTAAGAGGCGCAAACCTCCGAAGAACTAATACGTGGTGCTTTGATCATTGAGCACTACTTAAACAGTATAAAGGCCACCAGAAAGGTTGAACGATGAAGTTCTTAGCAACCTTACCGTCAGGGGAAGTAATGGCCTCTACTGAGAGGCTAAGGGCAGTATCAATCTAGATTTTCAACCGAGAGCTCTACAGTGACTTGTTAGTCCTTGAGATGAAGGATTACGATGTCATTTTAGGAATGGACTTCTTGAGCAAGTATAATGCTTCTATAGACTGCCGCAAGAAAGAGTCAAGTTCACACCAGAAGCAGAACCTTCGGTTGAGTTTATTGGAGACCCAAGGAGAAAGATAAATAGGTTCCTACCTACCTTACAAGCTCAGAGAATGTCAGAGAAGGGGTGCTCTGGTTTCTAGCTCATATAGTGGATGCGAGTCAAGGAGAAGGATTGAAGAGAGAAGAAGTGAGGGTAGTCTGTGACTATCCTGAGGTGTTTCCTGAAGAGTTACCAGGACTCCCTCCCAATCGGGAAATTGAGTTTGAAATTGAGTTGGCCCCAGGAACCAACCCAATTTCGAAGGCACCTTATCGCATGGCACCAGCAGAACTGAAAGAATTACAAGAACAATTGCAAGAGCTGCTTGACAAGGGTTTCATCCGCCCTAGTCATTCACCTTGGGGAGCTCCTATACTTTTCGTCAAGAAGAAGGATGGGTCTATGCGTCTGTGCATAGACTACAGAGCTCTGAACAAGGTAACCATCAAGAACAAGTACCCCCTTCCTAGAATAGATGATTTATTTGATCAACTCAAAGGGCTACAGTGTTCTCGAAGATAGATCTGCGTTCTGGGTATCATCAGCTAAAGGTTAAAGAAAGTGACATCCCCAGGACGGCCTTCAGGACAAGATACGGCCACTACGAATTTGTAGTGATGCCTTTTGGAGTAACCAATGCTCCAGCAGTCTTCATGGAGCTGATGAACCACATCTTCAGGGAGTATCTCGATAATTCGTCATTGTATTTATTGATGATATCTCATATACTCACAGACTCCAGAGGACCATGCTACCCACTTGAGGATAGTGCTGCAGATCCTTCAGCAGGAGAAGCTCTATGCAAAATTCTCAAAGTGTGAGTTTTGGCTAGATCAGGTGACCTTCCTAGGTCACATTGTATCCAAAGAAGGCATTCAAGTTGATCCAGCCAAGATAGAAGCAGTCAGCAACTCTACCCAAGAATGCCAGTGAGATCAGAAGCTTCTTAGGCCTGGCAGGATATTACAGAAAATTTGTGGAGAACTTTTCCAGAATAGCCTCTCCACTCACAGCCCTGACCAGAAAGAACCAGAAGTTTGAGTGGTCAGATAAATGCGAGCACAGTTTCCTAGAACTGAAGAAAAGATTGACTAGTGCTCCCATCCTGACTGTTCCAGAAAGTGACAAGGCCTTTGACATCTACAGTGATGCATCCAAGATGGGCCTTGGAGCTGTCCTCATGCAAGACGGTAAAGTAATAGCATATGCCTCCAGACAGCTCAAGGACTATGAGAAGAATTACCCTACACACAACCTTGAGCTAGCAGCTGTGGTTTTTGCACTGAAGCTCTGGAGACATTACCTGTATGGAGTGCAGTGCAGAATCTTCACAGACCATCAGAGTTTGAAGTACTTCTTCACTCAGAAGGATCTGAATATGAGGCAGCGCAGTGGCTAGAGTTGTCAAAGATATGACTGTGAAATCCTCTACCACCCAGGTAAAGCTAATAAAGTGGCAGATGCACTGAGCAGAAAATCCTGTGCAGCACTGATGTCCTTATCATCACTGTCTCTACCACTTCAGAAAGAAATAAAGGATTTTAGAGTCGAGTAATAATTGGGCAACTTTCTGCATTGACTCTAGAGTCAACCCTGCTTGTGGATATACAAAAGAAAGCAAAGTCAAGACCCAGAAATCCAGAAGATCAAGCAGGGATCCAAGAGGCAGAAAATTCAGAGTTTCGAGTATCAGATAGTGGCATCCTCTATCTTGGAGACCGCCTTTGCGTCCCCAATGATGAGGAACTAAGAAAGAATATTTTAGAAGAAGCCCACAGTACCCCGTACTCTATGCATCCTGGTTCTACCAAGATGTACCAAGATTTAAAGAAAGGTTCTGGTGGTCTGGACTCAAGCGAGACGTGGCCAGATATATCAGTACCTGCTTGACCTGCCAGAGAGTCAAAGCAGAGCACCAGAGACCAGGAGGAGTTCTACAGCCACTTCCCATTCCAGAGTGGAAGTGGGAAGAAATATCCATGGACTTTATCACAGGTCTTCCAAGAACCACCCATGGACACGATGCAATTTGGGTGATAGTGGACAGATTGACCAAGTCTGCCCACTTCCTAGCCATCAAGTTATCGCATTCGGTAGAGCAGTTAGCACAGCTGTACGTGAAAAGTAATCAGGCTTCACGGAGTTCCGAAGTCGATCGTTTCTGACAGAGATGGGCGGTTCATCTCCCATTTTTGGAGGTGTGTTCAGGACGCCCTAGGCACCAGACTTCAGTTCAGCACAGCTTTCCATCCCCAGACAGATGGACAAACAGAGAGAGTAAATCAGATTTTAGAAGACATGCTCAGGGCTTGTGCGTTGGACTTTAAAGGTAGTTGGTGCAAATTTCTGTGCTTAGCTGAGTTTGCCTACAACAATAGCTATCAGGCCACCATCAGGATGGCACCTTATGAGGCATTATATGGCAGGAAATGTAGATCACCCATATGTTGGCAAGAAGCTGGTGAGAAGAAAGAGATGGAGTCAGGACTAGGCAGCCAGACTGAGCTTATAGATGAGACCACTCAGGCTATCCAGACGATCCGCCAGAGGATTGAGACTGCCCAGAGTAGACAGAAAAGTTATGCTGACACACGCCGTAGGCCACTTGAATTCCAAGTTGGAGATTCAGTATTTCTCAAGGTCGCTCCCATGAAGGGAGTGGTGAGATTTGGCAAGAAGGGCAAGCTAAGTCCTCGCTACATAGGACCCTACAAGATCATAAAGAGGTTGGTAAGGTAGCATATGAGCTGGACTTACCAGAGGATATGTCAGCTATCCACAGTACCTTTCATGTCTCTATGCTAAAGAAGTGTATTCACGACCCTAGCCAAGTGATTCAGCCTCAGTCAGTACAGATCCAAGAAGATCTTAGTTATGAGAGCAGACCGACACAGATAGTGGACAAAGCAGTTAAAAGATTAAGAAACAAAGAAGTGCCACTAGTGAAGGTCATCTGGCAGAATCAAAAGCATGAAGAGGCTACTTGGGAACGTGAGGACAGCATGAGAGAGAGATATCCAGAATTATTCTAAGTTCGAGGACGAACTTTTTATAAGGTATGGGGGATTGTAACGCCCCAAAATTTCCATTTTTAGTTCTTAAAGTCTTTAGAATTATTTAAAAATGGTTTAGAAATATTCTAGATATTTTTAGGAATTTTTAGAAGTATTTTTATGGAATTTTCCGAGTCCGTTTGGTATAAAAAAAAAAAAAAATAAA
>JAGFNQ010009416.1:0-54935 GCA_024364735.1 Boesenbergia rotunda
TTGGTTAAAGTTTGTTTATATTCATTCAATAGTTAAAAATATATATATAATAATGAAGGTTGAACACTAGTAAGTTTGGTTCGTTAACATTCATGAACAATATTCATTAACTTATGAGTTAATCATATTTATTAACTTGTGCAATATTTAATTGTAAATTTATTTCTTAATTTTTTTATTCAAATATATAAAAAAAATAGTCATTATTTATAAATTTTCATAATCTTAAATTACTCATACTATATTAAAAATAATATAATAAAATAAAATTCATGGATTAGATATACATTTAGCTAATTTATAAGGACAACAATGCTGTTAGTGGAGCTCGTTAAAAAGCTCAAGTTCTCAGTTGGATAAGATTTTAAATAAACAAGTTTGAACAAACTCAATAAGTAAATAAACAAACTCAACATAAGGCTTTTACTGAGTTTCCACAAGAAACTCACTTCAGTTACAGAAGGAAACTCCAAAAATGAAGGACGAAACCCAAAAATTGCAGATGAAATGGAGATAGTACATTGTTTGCGCTATATGCATAGAATGAAAATTTCCCATAATAAGAATATTCATTCAAACAGAAAGAAATAAAGGTGCCTGGCAAAAAGAAAAATAATAGACTAAAAACACGAAAACATTTTATCCGAACAAACTAAGAAATTAATTTAGTGTATAAATACATCATTAATTTATTATCTCTTCAGGTTGCTTCTTTGCAAAAAATAACTCAAAAAACAAAATGATAAAGTTCAGCAAATGTATGTATGTAAATTGTATTGAAAACTAAGAGCTGTATATTTTCCAGTATCAAGGAGTATCCAGAAGCAGAAACAACAAAAAACAATAGAAAAGAAAGAAAAAAGATAACACGACCCTTACTCAACAAATGTCTAAAGTGCCCATGGAAATAAGACAAAATTCATAAGATTATCATCAAGGAAAAATAATCCACAACAAGATCTCAGAAGAAGCTTACAGATTAGAAGACCCAACAAGCTGTGATTGTAAATTTTTCTAACTGAAAACTGGCATATCTATTGCTTTCAAATCCAGTAAAAAGAGTATGTACAATATGAAATTAACTCTTTGGTTGAAGGAACATATAGTTCTACTATTGGCCATCAATCAGAATGCAGTAAAACGATGGAAAGCGGGCATGCAACAAACTGTAAATAGCATCCTTGTGTAGTTCAAATACTATGCAGTATTTGTAGAATCCATCAGTAATCATACACTTGTAATAAACCTTCCAAGGTTTAGCAACAAATTTAATACATTGAACAGAATGGAAAGCATAATTCCTCTGTGATTGAACAAGAAAAACACCCATTCGTACCATTAATGAATCTTCAAGATAACTGTTGTGATGCCAATAACACAGTTCAGCAAGCGAATGTGGCCCATGTTTCATGCCTTCCTTATCCTCGAACATCCAACAGCTCTCTTCACTTGAAAGTGACTATCAGAAACAAATCCATGAGCTTGGAAATTAATGCACCTTAACTGATCTGTTTGAATAACTTTTAACTTACCCTCATCAGCAATGATGTAGACTTGGCCATTCCAGTGTTGCTTTTTCCCTGTCCAGATCCTTGAGATGCAGTAACCGTTGCATCATGTAATGTTCTTGAATATAATAAGGAATAACTAACTGGATCCTTTCCTGCCAACTGAGAATTTTCATCTCTTGTCGTGGCATCTACATTTGATGGGCAATATCTTGGACTTGAAAACTGTTTCAAATATTTCAGGGTTACTGAAGTACTGATGCTTCCATTTATAACAGGATAAACGGGAAGTTCTTCAGGCAAGAATCCAGATGATAAGCCCTCAACAAGCTGTTCTTGACTGTACGGTCCACACATATGGCCATTTTGATTAACATACATCCATCCACTGATTGAAAATTGAGCATATCCATCACAACCGCTGTTCTGGGTAAGTGTGACACCAGTACCATGAGGCAAGGATAGCTCGCAGATATTACTAAAAGATTGAGAACTTCCTTCCATTGCAACATAAGGGCCTACATCCACTTGTTCATGCAAACAGGAGGGACCACTACCATCATTTGAGCACCTAAGTGTTGTATACCATTATAAGATTATGCTCACATGAGTTACAAAAAAAAAGTCATAGAAGCCAACAAAAAACTATGGGAAGCAGAAGTGTACCAACATGATGAGCACGTGACAGCATGACTGTGAGAGAAGAAATCATTTGTGTCACTAGAACATTTTGTTGATCCATGTTCAGATAATGCATGTCCAGAAGAATTTATTTTTTCGTTAGATACATAACTAGTGCAATCACAGGATTCTGCACAAGATCTTGAACAGTTAGTGCAGCAACCTGTGCAGACTACTTCATTGGGTAAAAGTTCCTCGCTTGTCAACTATGTGCAGGAAAGAAGGGGAAAAAGAAAAGAAATTAGCTCAAATGGAATAACTGGATTGGGGAACAAAAGAAATTTTGGAAGGAAAAGGAAGAGAAATGTTTGGGACGCTACATAGAATTCAAAACTTTCTATGGAAAAGTAAAATTTCAAATCACGTAACATAAGACTACAGGGGTCTAATCCTATGGTAGCCTCACCAAAGGCTAGAAATAATTTCAGACACCAATATTAGGAGGATAAGGCAAAAACAAGATAAAATTTATTTAAATATAGATGATGATATAGTAGGAGATAGAGTCTAATGGCGTAGAAGAATCCACATAGCTGACCTCACCTAGTGGGATAAAGCTTAGTTGTTGTTGTCGTCGTTGTAGGAGGACAAGAATATTCTGTTTGTGGCAGCGATGCCTTGTCCGAGATAGTATGATTTTTGTACATAGTAAGGGACTACAGATAAGAAGCTTAAAGTAAAATTAATCTTGTGTGTACCATCATCATATTCAAGACACTTTCTAAATATATATTAATATATGATCATGTCAACCAACATTTTAATTAATTTAATAGAGATTAAAATTCATTGTGTGTGACCTAGAAATATTTTACTGCCTGTAAATTATCATAGCCTCATACCCTAGCTCCATACCTTCTATCACGGACAAATAAAATGCCCTAAAATTCATTTTATTTAATAGTGTATAAGAAAAATATGGGAACTTGTCTTAAACCTTCAATGAGAATGGCTACAAAAGATATAACCGATTGAAGGATCTTATTTAAAATAAATAACCTGCAGGAACATAACAATAATGTTTCTCTCAACAGCAAATCTTCCGCTTCTCACACGTAACAAACAATTTCCACCCTCCATTGGTAACACAACCCATCTTTAATTCTAAATAAAAGACAGCGTTGAAGAGGTATCCAACAGATCTACCATTATTAGGCATGTAACAGAGGCATTCTCTCATTATCTTACAAAGTATATGAAAAAAAAAAAGGCAAGGACATTTCATCAATTACTGCTTTTTTTTCTAGATAATGACAAAAATTAGAATTAGCCATGCCATAGTCATGTTGAGTGCAACGAGGATAAATAAGAGTATGGAACAAAGGACAGTAACTCTAATGAAGTATATATGATACATGTTAAATGTTCAACTTTCTCACGTATTGATCGATATTCAATTTAATCAAAAGTATACAATGTTGTTATAATTAGACGAATAAACCTGATGAGTCATATCAAGAAACTTTAAAAAATGATGATGAAGAGAAAAATATGAGATGAAACAAAATATTTTGAAAATAATTTAGTTTTATGCCTGAAAATATCAACTATATTATCAATGAGTGGCGAGGCAAGTCATTGAAAATTATATATAAAAAAGAACATTGCAAAGAATTTTATCTACAAAAGAAGGTAGTAAGGCTATTGGGTGCCTAAAAGATGGTCATTTCATGTGCATAAATTACCTCATGTGTAATAAATTTTCTTTATCTATAGGCATTAAAAAAAACAATATATAATAAAACTTTCTTTATCGTCCTTCAAACTTGTTTGTTGATAAATGTTTACAGAGATCATCATAATCAAAAATATAAAGACCTCATGTGTGTGTACTTATGCCTAAAATCTTCCATTCTAAACCACATTGGAACCTTCTAAAGAAATTTAAAATTTCAGCAGATAGACTACCTAACAATAAGCCAATGTTAAATAAGTCCAAGAGCATGCATAAGTCGATTGGCTTGGAAACCAAGCATGCACCATAGATTGTATTGCCGAATTGGGCTTATCTAGATTTGGGCCTAAGTAGAGGCAAGCTCAACTGATAAGGATTAAAACATAAACAAGAAGGCGGACAGGAGAAATTCCTCAATATCAGCGTGCGACTAATTAATGATAGAATGAAAGTTCAAAATAAGTATAAAATGAAGCTTAGGCCTCTGAATCACTGATAAATACATTTAAAAATATTGTACAAACAAAAAAAAAACGACTCCCGTCTCCAAATCCAACTTCGCAGCTAACTGCAGAGCCCTGATAAGGATTCTCGAAAGATACAGTTTATGGTCGTAACGAAGAAAGTTGCTTCTGGTGCATCAGCCAATCAATAACCAGGCCCAATACAACCATGAAATAAGTAAATCCCTAGTCCAAAAGAACTCGGGCGGGCACATTATGAAACCCTAGTCCTAAGAAAACAAAAGATCTGACATCTAACTGACGAATCGGAGAGTTCGGGGTTGCTGGAAAAGATGATCGTGGGAGGAAAGGAATCTTCACCGGATCGATGTGCGAGAGGCGAAACCGCGGTATCCCTCGACGAGAGGGAAGGCACGGATGCGGCATCGTCGATAATGGAAGGGCTGTGCGCGGATCGGAGATCCTTCGGTTGCAAGACGGCGGAGAGAGCGAATCCTGGGAAAATCGGAGAGAAGCTTGGGAATGAACAAGAGGAGAGAGAGAGAGAGAGAGAGAGAGAGGGGAGGGGAGGTAAAGGAAAGAATAAAATACGGGTACGCACTTTAGCTGATAACAAAGCGCGGAAATTAATAGATAATGGATTGGAGAAAAATAAAAATTAAATGGGCACCTCTGTTTTTTTTTATCATAAAAAAATATCTTAATTTTTTAAAATATCAAAACGGGTATCCTATTTTTTATTTTAAAAATATTATTCTAGTATTTTTATCAAAATTATTAAAATATAACGGAAAATCACTGTTTAATTGAAATTATTATATATCTAATATTGTATATTAAAAAATTAATGCAATTAATTTAATTTAATCAAAAATATCCAAATTTAGTCAAATTTGCTTCGATAACTATAATATATAGTAATTTTAAAACTCTTATAAATAATTTAAATTAAATTGTTTTACATTGTAACGATTGGAATAAAACTATTCTTATTTAATTAAAATTATTATACATATAGCATTATTATATTTAAAAAATTAATAAAATTATTCTAACTTATCAAAAATCATTCCAATCTAATCAAACTTGCTTTGGGTTTAAAACTACCATATAGCATATAATAATGTTCATAAAAACTCTTATGAATAGCTTTAATTAAATTATTTTATATCAAAACTGCTATTAAGTTGTAATTTTTTAAAAAAATACTACTAATTATAGCAATTTATGTATAAACAAAATAATATAATTATAATATATAATAATTTGAATAAAAATGCTGCAAGTAGTAATTTTCGTCGAAATTATTATAATAATATTAAAATAGTTGTATTTTGGGATGAAAAATGTGATAGAGCATAGTTAATATTTGTAATTAAAATGTCTATTCGATGAAAATAATAATAAAGAGTACTCTTTTAATTTTTGTAAAAAAAAAATAAGATAACAAAATTTATGAGCCAAACTAGCGAAAGTGCGTGCTTCGTTTTTAAAAATTTATTTTGATTTTTTTATAAGAAGATGAAAATCTATTTTTTTTTAAAAAAACTTTTTTATTCAAAGGAGTGATTATATTAAAATTTTCTTTAATATTTTATAAAGTTTTAAAAATTATTTTTATAGTTCTATTTTTATCAATTTAATTATTTTACCCTGTAAAATTTAATTTAATTTTTGATAAATTACCTTTAAATCCCCGTTTAAATCTTAAACTTTACTATCAGTCTCCATGTTAGAAAAAATCTATTTCCATACTCTGCATACAGAGTTTTATTTTCTTCAACTCCCTAATACATACCAATTTACTAAATGAGTAATGATACGCAACAAGAATTTGTAGCATGAAACCTAACATGAATGACGTTGCACTTTTTATATACGCATCCGATTGCCACTTGGACACCAACGCCGGCCTCCGGACGCCGCCCCGAACCATTCTATAACCTGGGGGGCATAGTGAACCCGTCGGGGATCGTTATAATTAGAATGTCACGTCATTCATGTTGGGTTTCATGCTACAAATTCTTGCTGCATATCATTTTTCTTACTAAATTGTCCTTATTGCTTTTAGGTACAAAATGTCTAAAATGAGATATCATTCCTTCTAAATTCAGTATCATTTAACTAGAATCTAGTATATTTTCTATTAAATTGAGTGCGATTCTTTTTCAAACCCAGTTGATCAAGAATCGATTTTTTTTCAAACCCAAATGATCGGAACTGTTTATAATTGATTGGAGCTACTCTAATCAATTGAGGAGTTTCGATTGATTATAAATTGATCGATAATTGATTAGTTATATTTGTATAAGAGAACATTATCCTTATTTTTTATAGGTACAAAAAGTTTAAAAGTAAGTATAATTTTTTCTAAATTCAGCACATTTAAATTAGAATTTAATATATTTTCTATAAAATTAAGTATAATTTTTTCCGTTTAATCAATTGAGGGGGTGCTTGGTAAGCGGATTTAGAAGGCAGAAATGAGAATGATTTCTATTTCATTCCCATTTATGATGCTTGGTATATAAGAATAGGAATCAAAATATGGATATGATACCCTTGATTTTATAACCCAACCCCCACTAGATTATGACTAAACTCATAAACCCCTCAATCAAAATATATTACCATTCCCATTGCCGAATATATACCAAGCACCCCCTGATTAGGAGTTCATACCAATCAATTGGCTTAAGATGAATCAATTGGGTCATACTCAATTTGACAGAAAATATACTAGATTCTAGTTAAATGATACTAAATTTAGGAGGAATTATATCTTATTTCGGATTGTTTGTACTTAAAAAAATTAAAGGTAATTAGGTAAATTGGTAGTTGAAGCAAATAAAACTTTATATATAGGGAGTTGAAATAAATTTTTTCTGATGCAAGGACTGAGAAGGACGTTGAATTTGCATGCAGGGAGTTTAGAACAATTTTCCTTTTAATTTTTATAATATTTGCAACTAGTTTTAATTTTAAACATTAAAAAATCAATTTAAATATGTAATTTATATTAATATGATTATTTTATACTACAATATATAATATAAAATTAAATAGATATCTATGAATGTGATTATCTTTTGATATAAAATTAATATTTTTTTCATGACATTTTATAATTAGAAAAATAAGCAGGACATCATATAAGAGGATATTATTGATGTAATCATGCCCCAAACATTATTTACTTTTGATATTTGGTTAAATAAGTTTAAGTTAGGTAACATTGATGATATAACACGAAACTTGAGTTTAAGTCCAGGTATGAAGAATTAGCAGAAGAAAACTTAGCATGGCAAGGTCGAGGGAAACACTTCAAGGCAAGCACAAGGATGAGGAGTCGAGGGCTCGAAAGCATCCTAAGGGCGTGAGGCTGATAGGAGGTGTTTGAAGGCTTGTGTCTACACAAAGGAAAAGTGGAACTTAAGATTCATCAGGTATCAGTCGACTGATGAGAGGATCAGTCAACCAATATGGTGAGTTGAGTCGACTGATAAGTGGAATCAACCGATTACTTTACAAACAGAAAGATCAGTCGACTGGGTTAGGTCTCAGTCGACTGATAAGTGACCGTTGAAGGTTGACGGCAGAAATCAGACACATTCTACAGTAATCGTTAAAGCTTATCAATCGACTAATGACATTGCCAGTTGACTGATATCGAGGGTTATACAAAAAGTAAATTTCATAACTTGAAGGAGACACAACTTGACTCTCTCAATTTTTCTTGCTTGTTTTGAGATCTCCAAGCTTACAAACTCCCAATCTCTTCCTCAAAAATCATCTAATCTTGTAAGAGGAAGAGATCATCTTGTAAAGGTTTCTTCACCTTCAAGCTTGATTTGAAAAGGAGAAAATCATAGTGAAGCTTGGTTGTGTGGGTGTAGATCCTTGGATTAGTCACCTCAAGGAGGTGGAAACCAAGTAAATTAAGGGAGTTAGCATTACTTTTATTGTTATTATTTTTGTCTATCTTTTTCTTGTGCTTTGGCTAACATTTTGTAGATAAAATCCAAGAGAAGTTATTCACCCCCCTCTAGCTAGATGCAAAGGTCTTAACAAGTGGTATCAGAGCCAAGTTTGTTTCAGGAGAACTCACCGTCAACCGAAATATCAAAATGATGTTTCAAGAGGGATATAGCACCGCATGACCACCGTTCTTCGACGGTAATGATTTTACCTATTAGAAAGGTAGAATGAAGTATTATTTAATGAATGATATAGAAAATTAATTTAATATTGTAGATGGGTTCGAAAAACCGAAGGATGAGTTCAGAGCACCTCTTCCAACCAAGGAGTGAAGAAAAGAGATGTCCAAGAAAGTTCAAGTGAATGCAAAGGCGACAACCACCCTATAATGTGGACTTTCCAAGAAGCAATTGAACAAGGTTGAACCATTTAATTCCACTAAAGAGCTTTGGAAAAAGCTCATTGAGTTGAATGAAGGATCAAGCGAATCAAGGAGCATTCACCATGAAGACCAATGAGACCGTGAGTCAAATGCATGAAAGATTCAAAGAGATAGTAAATGGTCTTCATGTAATAAGTGGGAAAATTGAAAATCGGGATCTAATAAGGTACATTCTTCAATCATTTCCTAGAACTACCTTATGGGCATCAATGGTTGATGCATATAAGGTTTCTAGAAATCTTTCAAGAGTTAAGCTTGATGAATTATTTTGTGAGTTTGAACTACATGAACAAGCTAACGTGTCTTCAAAAGAGAGAAGCATAGCTCTTGTTGTAGAGAAGAAGGAGAAGAAAAAGAAAAAAGAAAGAAAAGAAGGAAGAATCTTCATCATCCGAGTCCGATCAAAAGTCTTCGGATAGCGATGAAGAGATGTCGGCTAATGAAGTGGCTCATTATATCAAGAAAATGATTGGAAGAACAAGAAAATTTACAAGGAGAGATGTGAAGAAGATGTTTCAACCTTCAAAAGATAAAAGTGGTCAAAGTTTAAATTTTAACACTAATGTCATTTGTTATGAATGCAACAAGAAAGGACATATCAAGTCAAATTGCCCGGAATTGAAAAAGAAAGAAGAAAAGGAAAAGAAAAAGGAGAAAAAGAAGAAGGAGGCAATGGTGGCTCAAGCTACATGGGGCACACCAAGCATTGACTCATCGGATGAAGATGAGTTATGTCATGTCACGAGACACATGACATTTATGGCTTTCGAAGATGACAAAGAAGCTTCAAGTGAGGAGGAAGCTTCTGTTGCTGCAATCGACCCAAGTTTGATCGGGTAGATCATTGGTTTTGATGTGTGTGTCAATATAATTAAGTTAGGTTTTCATGTTCATTTGATATGTGTGTTTGAGTCTTGCTGGACTTGGTGAACTACATATGAGAATTAACGGAATGAAGCATCCGAGGGACGAGAGTCGAGGAAGAGGACTTTAAAGGGCAAGCTGAGGAAGTATACTTCGAAGGCATACGCGAAAAATGACATGGAGATAAGCCGCGGGCTTGTGTAAGTATCCGAGGGACGAGAGTCGAAGGAAGAGAACTTCAAGGGGCAAACCAAGGAAGTGGACTTCAAGGCATACGCGAAGGATGGACTCCGGAGAGGTTGAGTATGAGTTTGTAAGCCTGGCATTCGACTAGCAAGGGAAGTAGTTGACTGACAGCGTTGAGAGGAAACTCACAAAAAGATCAGTCGATTGATCCAGGTACCAGTCGACTGGTCTACTCAAAGTAGAGTCGTTAGGCTAGCCATTGGCTGGACACCAGTCAACTAGTCCTGGTGGCAGTCAACTGGTGTTGGGGCTAAGCTGTTGTGTTAACAACTCTCTCCTCTATTTAAGAGGAGGCTTTGGGGCATGAAGAGGTTAAGAAATGTGATTGAAAAATTCTCTTCTAAGTGCCCAAAGCTTCCAAAGCTTATTCTCTTCCTCATACTCTTATTCTCATATTGTAAAAGAGGAAGAGATCATCTTGTGAGGGTTTCTACACCTTCAAGCTTGATTGAAAAGGAGAAGAGCAAAATAGAGCTTGGTTATGTGTGTGGATCCTTGGATTAGTCATCTCAAGGAGGTGGAGACCAAGTAAATCAATAAATTTAGCATTGCTTTCATTGTTATTGTTTTATCTATCTATTTTATGCTTTAACTAACATTTTTGTAGACAAAATCAAAGAGAAGCTATTCACCCCCCTCTAGCCAAATGCAAAGGTCCTAACAAGTGGTATCAGAGCCCGGTTCATTTCGGGAGAACTCACCGTCAACTGAAATATCAAAATGGCATTTCAAGAGGGATATAACACCACACGACCATCATTCTTTGACAACAACGATTTTGCTTATTGGAAAGGTAGAATGAAGTATTATTTAATGAATGATATTGAAAATTGATTTAGTGTTGTAGATGGTTTTGAGATGCCAAAGGATAAGAGGGGAGAACCTCTTCCAACCAAGAATTGGACAAAAGAGATCATGAAGAAGGCTCAAGCAAATGCAAAGGCCATAACAACTCTACAATGTGGCCTTTCAAATGAGCAATTGAACAAAGTCGAACCATTCAAGTCCGCCAAAGAGCTTTGGGAAAAACTCATTGAGTTAAATAAAGGATCGAACGAATCAAGAAGAGTCAAGAAGGACCTCTTTGTGGCTCAACTCTAATCCTTCACCATGAAGACAAATGAGACCGTGAGTCAATTGCTCGGTATATTTAAAGAAATCGTCAATGAGCTTCATGTGATAGGTGAGAAAATTAAAAATAGGGATCTAGTTGTTGGAACTCAGTGTAGGACCGGTGCCGTCGATAGAGGGGGGGTGAAAATCGATCGTGAAAAACTCTCGCGGAAACTTCGTAAAACGTTCGATCTACTCAGAGTGTTAGTGCAGCGGAACAGTAAATAAAAATAAAAGCAAGACAAAGACACAGCGGAAGTTATTTACTTGGTTCCCAACCCCCCAGGGTCAGTACGTCCAAGGCCTATGTACTCGGCGTGAGTCCACTATAGGTCTCCTTTCTGGAATTTCCGGAGGCGGAGAAAACCCGTCTTACAGTGTGCAATTACAAGCACAAGTACGGAAAAGTAAGTATGAAAGAATAGACGCAAACCGAACAAAACAAGGTTGAAGCTCGACCGATCTGGACCTCCGAAGTGCCGCGCACTTCCTCCTGGAGCCTCCCAGTCGTAGAGCCTCGTCTTTAGAGAGTTGTCGTCGGTCAGAGTGATCAGAATGGTACTTAGCAGTTGTGTCTAAAGCAGAGGGGTCGAAGCCCCTTTTATAGCTTCCTACGGGCGCCCTAGACGCTGGGGGCGCCCCGATAAACCCGGTCAAACCTTATCCCCGCGTCGACCTCTCCGCAGCTGATAAAACCTTTGACCAGGGCACCCCGGACCTCCCGGGTGCCCTCATGAGGGCTTATCTGTGTTTCGGACTCGAAACTGCAAATACATCTTTGAACCCGGGCGCTCCGGGCGCCCTCCTTGACACCTATTCTGCTTACTTAACAAAACTACATTTTACTCTTGACTGGGGGCGCCCTCATCATCCCGGGTGCCCTCATCAAGCCTTTAAACCCAATACTGGGTTTTATGCCTTGCTCTGGGCGCCCCCAACAGTGGGGGCGCCCCCATCAGCCATTTTCCAGCAACTTGCCTGCTTTGTCTCCGGTTCTTGGTACCTGCAAGATACACAAACACAAAACACATATACATACAATATTAGGCTTAAGGACTTTGTTCTGACTTCGGATCTCCACGAAACCCTAGGTCAAACCGGCACAAGTTCCCATCCCCGAGAACTTGCCCTTCACCTACTCCTTTTAGGAGACGGTTGCCACCCAGCTCTTCGGGTGGACTTTTGCTTAGCTTTCGATACTTCCGGACCTCGAGACGCCCAAACCCTAACCCGTCTCTACTCTTGTCCTTAGTCATCGCTCAGCTAAGTTGCTCAGTCCCTTGAACCAAGACTTCATTCCCTAGCAGTCCTTCGCCAGGTGCCTAGCAGTCCTTCGCTAGGTCTTCATTCCCTAGCAGTCCTTCGCCAGGTGCCTAGCAGCCCTTCGCTATGTCTTCTATGCCTAGCAGCCCTTCACTAGGTGCCTAGCAGCCCTTTGCTAGGTCTTCTATGACTAGCAGTCCTTCGCTAGGTGCCTAGCAGCCCTTCGCTAGGTCTTAGTGTTTCAATACCTAGATTAACTAGGACTTTTCTTCAACTTAGGTTACTTCTCCTTTGCTCCCCTTTATCTGTTCAATGTATCACTGACTTAAGTATATTGTCAAACATTAAAACACTTAAAGGAGAACATCATTGATGCAGCTTGCACCAACAATCTCCCCCTTTTTGATGTTTGACAATAACTTAAGTTAGATTGGTTGAAGGGGCTAACTTACTATCCTTGGGATAAAAAATAAAAAAAATGATATAAGTTTTGAAACTATATTTTTGATCTTTGGGAGAAAATTTTTCTAACTTAAGCACACCTCTCCCCCTTTGTCATACATAAAAAAAAACACAAGAAAATACTTGCACCAACAATGAAAACCTTTGGTTCTTTTTGAAAATACTTTATGCAAAATTTTTGAAAGCATTATATTTTGAATGGTATATTACATTTTTGAAAAATGCATATTTTGAAACAGATGCTATGCGCTTTAAAAAGTACAAGTACTTTTGAAAAATTATTATGATCTTTTAAAAACAAAGCAAGTACTTTTGAAAACATAGTATTTTACTTGACTAGGTTTCTTTTCCAGTCTGACACAATCCTAGGAAACCCTGTTAACTACAAGGACATTTTCCTAAGTGTCCTGGAAATTGTTCAAACTCAAGTAAATATAAAAATAATTCCTTAATTCACACGAATTTTGAAAAATAGAATGATAGGATGTAAGTTAATCTATGAATTTTTGAAGTCATAATACTTGACTTGGATTATCTTCTAGTCTGACACAATCATAGGAAACCTTGTTGACTACAAGGAGATTTTTCTAAGTGTCCTGGAAGATTCTCCAGACTCAAGATAAATAATTTTTTTTTCAAATTGATCAAAACCAGATGAATTTTGAAAATACTAGTATTTTTAAAAAAATGTTAGTATTTCGAAAAAATACTTATGTTTTTAGCAAGATTTAGAAGATATAGTTCAAGAAAATATGTTATTAAATAATTCTATCAATTTGACCTCCCCTAAACTTGACTCAGTCCTGGGAAGCTTGTTGACCACAAGTACTCTTCCTCTTAGTCTTAAGGTTTGATTTAGATCAAAAGAGTAATAATTTTCAAAATAATTTAAAACTTGTTAGAAGGTTGACTCAGACTCCCCCTAAATCTGACACGTCCTAGGAGTCCTTTTAGATCATGAAGTGGACCTTCCTCTGTGTCTTTAGGGTTTATCAAAATCAAATGAACATCAATTTTCAGAAAGATAGATTTTGAAACCACAATTTGGAAAGAAGATAATTTGGAAAACATATGTGATAGAAGTTAAGGTGCAGTTTTCGAAAAATATTTTTAACGAAAAGAACAAAACACTCCCCCTGCATCCAACACCGTTTGACTCTATCTAAGTGCCTTAAGGAACTTTAGTGTTGTCCTAAGAGGCTTGTGTCTAATTGAGTGAGTCAAACAATTTTTGAAAAGATATACTTTTTGAAAAATGTATAATATGTATAATCAATCAGACAGGCATGAATTCCATAAAAACATTATTATGTTAAAGCACTATTTTGAAAATATATTTTTAGAAAAATATTCTAATGATTTTGAAAAACAGTTTGAAAAATATTTTTCAATTCATTAGTCCTTAACATCTCACCCATTTTAGATGTATCAATACAACAAGCATGGTTGCCTTATAGGTGTATTGTGAGATGCTTGAATCATTTTTCTTAATTTATTATTAACTCTAAGATTTAATTGAAGCTTGTGTTAGATTTGAATTTGACACGAAGTAACTTGAATTTGAATTTCAAAAATTGGCTTCCAGGTCTTGGCAAGGCACTAGGCCTTCTTTGGCCGTAGCCTTATTGGATCATCAACCATTTCCTTGACAAAGCCTTTTAATGAAATTTCATTTTCAAAATTACTTTTTGAAAAATTCTGATCTAACTAGTTTGGGTCTTGGATCGATAGCTTCGGCTAGTTTCACCAATCTAAAGAGACCAAGTAGAGTATACTTGACCTTATTAGAAGAGGCTTCCCTAACGTACTATCATCTCACCGCCACCCAATACTATGTTGTTCAAGTTTCAATTATTCTTTTTCCTATAGCCGTTCTAATATATGCATAAAATTTAAATATGAATGACATGTCATATATTTAAAAGAAATAGCAAATGCATGGCATGACAATTATGCATGAGTCAAACAATTCAAATCATTTTATTTAAGTTTCTAAAAATGTATCAAATTCCCGATTTGATATATGTCGTGTGAACCCGCGAATATGCCAACCCATTTTGACATATTTAATGTTACTAATTTTAATTGTTACTGTTTGGGTAAAATTTTATTTCAGTTTGAGTTTAAGTTATTTCAGATTTTAGTTGGATTCAGGTTAATTAAGAATTAATTGAAGTTGAATTAATTAGAAATTAATTGATGTTGAATTAATTTAAGTTTGAATTGATTTAAATTGAATTTAATTGAGTCAATTAAGATTTAATAGAGTTTAATTTAATTAAATTGACTTGACTTAATTTAAGTTCGAATTAATTAAAATCTAATTAAATTAATTTTAAGTTTGAATTAATTAATATTTAATTTGACATAATTTATTTTGAATTTTGAGTTTAATTAAGATTTAATTAGAGTTTAATTAAGATTTAATTCGACTTTAATTAAGATTTAATTTGATTTAATTAAGATTTAATTTGAATTTAATTAAGATTTAATTCGAGTTTAATTAACTTGAAATTTAATTTAATTTTAATTTGAATTTAATTTAATTTAATTTAATTTAATTTGAATTTAATTTGAATTTAATTTAATTTGAATTTAATATGAATTTAATTTAAATTTAATTTGAATTTAATTTAAATTCAATTTACTTTAATTTGAATTTAATTTAATTTAATTTGATTTTAATTTGAATTTAATTTACTTTAATTTGAATTTAATTTACTTTAATTTGAATTTAAATTGAATTTAATTAAATTTAATTAAATTTAATTAAATTTATTTGAATTTAATTTACTTTAATTTAAATTTAATTTGAATTTAATTTAGTTTAATTTAAATTTAATTTGAATTAATTAAGATTTGAATAATTAAGGTTGAAATGATTAATTAATAATTATGGATTTAAATTTATCATTTTCATTATTTCGAAAATTTCTTCTTCATCTTTATCTATCTTTTCAAGTTTTTCTAATAATTTTGATTTATTTGAATTTTTGTAATTTTTCTTGATTATGACCCTAATCTTAGATAGTTCCATATCCTCCTCATCCTCAAAATTATAGCTTTTAGTATCCTCAAAATAAGAGGAGTAATTTGGGTCACTAATTAAAGTTTTGTAATAATTTTCAAGGTTATCTATAATTAAGGTATTATCTAGGAGAATTTCTTCTTCAAAATTATCCTCAGATACATCTTCAATATTTTCAAGAAATTCAACATTAATCTCTAGATTATCTTTAAGATTTTCAGAATTAATTTCTGAATTATCCTTAAGATTTTCAGGATTAATTTCTAGATTATCCTTTAGATTTTCAGGATTAATTTCTAGATTATCTTTTAGATTTTCAGGATTAATTTCTAGATTATCTTTTAGATTTCTAGGATTAATTTCTGGATTATCTTAAGATTTCCAGGATTAATTTCTGGATTATTCTTAGGATTAAGTTTATCTGAATTAGAATTATCAGAATTGACATTATTAGAATTAAAGTTATCAGAATTAAGTTTAAAATTATCCGAAATAAAAATATTAATAGTATTAAAGTTGTGATAATTTATTTTAGAAATTACTGAATTAATGTTCTGAATTAGATAATTAATTTATGATATTTTAGTCATATCTGCATTTTCTAATTTGTCATGCAAAATATTAATTTTACTATGCAGTAAATCTAATTTATCAGAAAAGTTAACTGAATTATCTAAACACAGTGCAGGAATTTGTAAAATTTTTGGAACATAAATCTTACGTACCTTGGCCGGATACTTGTTCTTGTAGTGTCCGTATTTTTCACACTTGAAGCATTGTACGTAACTTTTGTCCCTCCGGCTCCCTGGCGCCGATGCCTCCTTTGCCATCGGTGGTGAAGAACGAATCTTACGAGTAGGGCACTGATTTTTATAGTGCCCTCTCTCCCTGCATTTAAAACACATAATTTGAAATTTAAAAACAGACATTCTAATTAAAATAAACCTGATTCACCCCTGGGCTCCCCTCAACTCCTGGCGTCGTTGCTCCGTCGGCAGTTAGTCCGGTGAAGAGTGGCTCGACTCTGATACCAATTGTAGGACCGATGCCGTCGATAGAGGGGGGGGGTGAATATCGATCGTGAAAAACTCTCGCGGAAACTTCGTAAAACGTTCGATCTACTCAGAGTGTTAGTGCAGCGGAACAGTAAATAAAAATAAAAGCAAGACAAAGACACTGCGGAAGTTATTTACTTGGTTCCCAACCCCCCAAGGTCAGTACGTCCAAGGCCTATGTACTCGGCGTGAGTCCACTATAGGTCTCCTTTCTGGAATTTCCGGAGGCGGAGAAAACCCGTCTTACAGTGTACAATTACAAGCACAAGTACGGAAAAGTAAGTATGAAATAATAGACGCAAACCGAACAAAACAAGGTTGAAGCTCGGCCGATCTGGACCTCCGAAGTGCCGCGCACTTCCTCCTGGAGCCTCTCGGTCGTAGAGCCTCGTCTTTAGAGCATTGTCGTCGGTCAGAGTGATCAGAATGGTACTTAACAGTTGTGTCTAAAGTAGAGGGGTCGAAGCCCCTTTTATAGCTTCCTACGGGCGCCCTGGACACTGGTGGCGCCCCGATAAACCCGGTCAAACCTTATCCCCGCGTCGACCTCTCCGCAGCTGATAAAACCTTTGACCAGCGCGCCCCAGACCTCCCGAGTGCCCTCATGAGGGCTTATCTGTGTTTCGGGCTCGAAACTGTAAATACAGCTTTGAACCCGGGCGCCCCGGACGCTCCGGGCGCCCTCCTTGACACCTATTCTGCTTACTTAACAAAAACTACATTTTACTCTTGACTGGGGGCGCCCTCATCATCTCGGGCGCCCTCATCAAGCCTTTAAACCCAATACTGGGTTTTATGCCTTGCTCTGGGCGCCCCCAAGAATGGGGGCGCCCCCATCAGCCATTTTCCAGCAACTTGCCTGCTTTGTCTCCGGTTCTTGGTACCTGCAAGATACACAAACACAAAGCACATATACATACAATATTAGGCTTAAGGACTTGGTTTTGACTTCGGATCTCCACGAAACCCTAGGTCGAACCGGCACAAGTTCCCATCCCCGAGAACTTGCCCTTCACCTACTCCTTTCAGGAGACGGTTGCCACCCAGCCCTTTGGGTGGACTTTTGCTTAGCTTTCGATACTTCCGGACCTTGAGACGCCCAAACCCTGATCCGTCTCAACTCCTGTCCTTAGTCATCGCTCAGCTAAGTTGCTCAGTCCCTTGGACCAAGACTTCATTCCCTAGAAGTCCTTCGCCAGATGCCTAGCAATCCTTCGCCAGGTCTTCATTCCCTAGCAGTCCTTCGCCAGGTGCCTAGCAGCCCTTCGCTAGGTGCCTAGCAGCCCTTTGCTAGGTCTTCTATGCCTAGCAGCCCTTCGCTAGGTGCCTAGTAGCCCTTCGCTAGGTGCTTAGCAGCCCTTCGCTAGGTCTTAGTGTTTCAATGCCTAGATTAACTAGGACTTTTCTTCAACTCAGGTTACTTCTCCTTTGCTCCCCTTTGTCTGTTCAATGTATCACTGACTTAAGTATATTGTCAAACATTAAAACACTTAAAGGAGAACATCATTGATGCAGCTTGCACCAACACTCAGATGGCTAGAGAGGGGGGGGGTGAATCTAGTCGGACACAAAACTTTTGAGGCTTTTGAAACTATTCTGCACTTCAGAGTTAGGCAGCGGAAGCAAGTGCTGAAACAGAAAACTAAAAACAACAAACCAAAGGAAAGGAAAGCAAACCGACGCTAACACCTCGATATACAAGGTTCGGGGATAACTTGCCCCTACTCCTTAGCGTGGCCGTAAGGTGGGCGATCCCTTGATCGTCGGCAGATCAAGCCCCGGTGAACACCGGATAAGATAGAGCCTCCTTCTCGACGGAGAAACCTCTCCACAGACCTCACAGACGATTGAACTTGAGTACAAGAGATCACACAAGAAGGAACACTCACAAAGATCTCATAGGAATGCAACAAGACCGCTCAAGCACAAAGCAACAGAGAGCACAACCCCACAGCAACAACTTCACCCGTTTTTCTGTCTTCCTTGTTGTCGCTCCTCTGCTTCCAGCCTCGTCTTAAGCCTCTGCTCCCATCACCAGGCTCTCCATCAGCATCCACTAAAGCCACAGCCTGACCCCCTGACTCCCTGAGCACTCAGTCCACTGAAGACCCTCTCCAGCTGAGCCTCCGTCAGTTGCCAGCTGCTCTCCAGACGCCGTTGAGACTTGAAATAAGGAAACAACCAAACCTGCTCCAAGGAAAGCCACCCATAGACTCTCCTCCAATGTTTGAATCATCCCTGTAAAGCCTGCACACTCCAATAGAAGCTTAGCAACTCATATCAAACATAATTAGCAATGTATCAGAGAATCGGCAGAAAAAACAGTCGCGATCAGAGCTTCTGAAAGCGTATTTGAATTAAAGTTCTGCTCCTGATCGGTCACCAGACCGATCCAGCAGTCTTCTGCACACTCCTGATTGGTCCCCAGACCAATCCAGCATTCTGTTGCACACTCCAGATCGGTCCCCAGACCAATCAGGCTGCTCCCTGATCGGTCACCAGACCGATCAGCCTACTTCCTGACCGATCAGGCTCCATCCTGATCGGTCCACATCTGAGTGAACAGTAACTACGGAAATAAAATCCTAAGTCGTGGATCGGTCACCAGATCGTTCAGGAGCTGATCAGCGGGGGAACTCAACTCACTGTTTGCTCCCTGATCGGTCACCAGACCGATCAGGAGCTGTGCAGTGAGTGAAACGCATACTCCCTGATTGGTCACCAGACCGATCAGTCATCGCTGGATCGGTCACCAAACCGATCTACGAAGGAGCACCGTGCCAACTTCCCTGATCGGTCACCAGACCGATCCAGGCAAGTCCAAATACACTCTAAGTCACGAGAACAAGCCTCCAGCCCTTCTCTGACTCGTGCCATGCCCAGCTTCACTCACTGGGACTTCAACCTAGCCCTCCAAGCTAGGACCTGACTTCACTCACCAGGGTTTCGGTCACCCGGCTTCACTCACCAGGATTTCAACCTAGCTTCACTCACTGGGATTTCGATCACCTGGCTTCACTCACCAGGGTTTCGGTCACCCGACTTCACTCACCGGGACCCGGCTTCACTCACCAGGATTTCAACCTAGCTTCACTCACTAGGATTTCAATCACCTGGCTTCACTCACCAGGACCCGGCTTCACTCACCGGGATTTTCATCACCTGGCTTCACTCACCAGGACTCGACTTCACTCACCGAGATTTCCATCACCTGGCTTCACTCACCAGGACCCGGCTTCACTCACCGGGATTTTCATCACCTGGCTTCACTCACTAGGACCCGACTTCACTCACCGGGATTTTCATCACCTGGCTTCACTCACCAGGACCCGCCTTCACTCACCGGGATTTCCATCACCTGGCTTCACTCACCAGGACCCGGCTTCACTCACCGAGATTTCCATCACCTGGCTTCACTCACCAGGACCCGGCTTCACTCACCAGGATTTCAATCACCTGGCTTCACTCACTAAGACCCGGCTTCACTCACCGGGATTTTAACCAACCTAGCTTCCCAAGCTAGGACCTGGCTTCACTCACCAAGCTTTCATCCACCCTAGCTTCCCAAGCTAGGACCTGGCTTCACTCACCAGGGTTTCATGCCCAGTCCCCAACCAGGACTTAACCCAAATTCGCTCAACCAAACTTAAATTGTTGTCAACACCAAAACAACAATCGGGCCAGACTGCATCAACAATCTTCCCCTTTTTGTTGTTTGACAATCCCGATTTAAGTTTAGGTATTTGATCAATTGAAGTCCATTCAATTTTCATAAGGGAATCAAGATCCTCCCCCTATAATAACCTCAAACTTAATCAACCATTCTCTCCCCCTTTGCCAAACATCGAAAAAGAGCATGGTTATTAAGTTTTAACATAACTCCCCCTCAATCAAGGGTCTCTCCCCAAACCCAAAATAATCAAAGTTAAGTTTTGAATTGCACATGAAAACATATACAGAATAATATCATGGTCAAACATGTATATGTTTTATATGACAAGTAAGTCAAAGGATGATTTTGGAATTGCATATGAGAGGCATATACCATAAATGTATCATGGTAACAATGTATATGCATCATATGACAACAATTATCGCAGTTCCATAAGACTGATGATCGATACAGAAAAATTTCTAATTTATCTATGAACGATCAATTTTCAGAAAAATTTCTGTAATTCTGATTTGTTCAAGATCGGACTGCATTAACACTTGGACTTCCATGTGAAGACATATACAGAAGTATATCATGGTCAAATATGTATATGCTTCATAGGACGAATAAGGAATGCAACTGTATCTGAAACATAGTCTTGATTGGTCTCCGTGACCAACCAGGTCTGTTGATTACGTGATACAGAAGTATATCTGATTAGTCTGGGGAGTGATCAGATTTCAGAAAAATTTCGAAAACTCTGATATGTTCCTGATCAGACTGCATTAACAATTTGCATCCCATAACAGGAGAGATGACTCTATTGATATTCGACATTCCAGAAACATTTCTGTAACACGACATTAAAAACAAGAGTCATGACTAAACAAACCTTTTCTTATGAATTTGAACATCCCAACATAGGTTTGTATCAAATCAATATTAGGTTTATTTCACGTATGATCAGTAAACTGATACAATTCAATGTAAAGTGATCAGTCTGGAAAGTTTTTGGATCAAATTGGAATGATCTGGGAGTTCCTTGATCAGAGTTGATCTGATCGGTCACTGGACCGATCAGAGTGATCCCTGATCAGTCTCCAGACCGATCAGGGTGAGTCCTGTTCGGTCGGTGGACCGATCAGGTCTGATACAGACGACAGTTCAGACATTCTGAAAGTTCAGAAACTCTGAAACACTTCTAAACCCTAATTTAAACAAATTTAATCCCTAACTTTTTCTATTCAAGAATCAAGATTTTCTAAAAACAAATTTGTATAAAAGCATAATCAGTATATTCTAAGCATGATCATTAAGTTCCAAACATGTTTGATCCAACCAATTTTGATAACCCATAGCTCTAAGTTTGTCTTAACCCAAAACCGAGTGAAACCATTCCATTAAACAAAATTCATTTCTCAAATATGATACTAATATCAAATTTCTAAAACATAATCAGATTTCATGATACAAGCAAAAATATGATCAAATTTTCAAAAACATACGTGTATCAAGTTAGTATCAAGTATGTATCAATCAGTTTTGATAATTCAATTCATATCAGACTTAAACAACTAAGTCATACAATTTTAAGCTCATGTTCTTTGTCTAATGACGTATTGTGAGATTTGCATAGTGATCATCACAAACCATGTGTTCTTCATGTTGGCATAATACATACAAGAAAATCATGGCATACTTGGTCATGGAAGAACTTAAACACTAAAGTAGATTATACCATGACTAAGTACTTTAACACATGAATACCATAAAAATCACTAGCCAAGGGATTATATTGTCATAAGATCTAAAACAATGGAGCTTAAAGCATTTAATTCGAATTTTCCATAACCATCCATGTGAATGACAATTTTACCTTTGGTCATGGGTTTGGAGCACCAAATATCAACCTCCCATGTTGATAGATGCTCCCCCTCAAATAATGCTTATACAATTCTAAAGATAGAGGTTTTAGGTACCCAAATTTTGGGACCTAAAGAACCTTCAATTAAAGACTTTGGCACCCATGCCTTAGTCATTTTCTTTTTAACCCTAGGAACATTTGATGATCTAAAATGTGTTCTAGACATTAATGATACAAAGGTCGGTTCTTTAGGTCGGTAACCTATACCGGCCTTGTTGTAAACCGCCCTTTGTGAGTTGAGTATCATATCTAATGTTTTAGAGCTTGTTGAAAACTTCTCAAGAACATTCTTGAGGTTTTCAACTTCGCTCTTCAAGTTCTTATTTTCATCCTTAAGAGATTTATCATGTAAATCATCAATGTCCTCAACCTTAGAGGATTTCAATTCTTTTACTTCCAACCTTAATGCTTTGACTTTGGCCTTAGATTTCTTAAGCATTTTTGTCAAGCATGCTATTGTTCTATAACATTTGTCTAGCTCGGGAGAGATTACCTCTTCATCATCCGAAGATAATGAAGGCGCGGTTGAGGAGCTACTTGATTCATCATCACTTTCCTCCTTTGACTCCTCTAGTGCCATGAAAGCAAAGTGATGGGTGTGCTTCTCCTTCTTTCCTTCCATAAAAGCAACCCCTTTCTCTTCGGAGCCTTGGTTAGAGATCTCATGTAATTCCATTTCACAAAATAGATCTTCTAACTTAACTAAGGAAAGATCCTTCAAAACCTTGTAGGCATCCACCATGGATGACCATAAAGTATTCCTTGAAAAAGCTTTTAGAACTAACCTTACTAGATCCCGATTTTCTACCTTTTCATTGATGGAGTGGAGGCCATTGAGGATCTCTTCGAATCTTCCATGGAGTTCACTTACCTTTTCATTTTCTTCCATGGACAGATTTTGGAGTTGACTGTGAAGGAGGTCCTTCTTGGCTATTCCGGTGTCTTGAGTTCCTTCGTGGAGCTCAATGATTTTGTTCCAAAGATCTTTAGTACTTGTAAAAGGACCCACCTTGATCAACTCCTCCTTGGTCAACCCGCATTGCAAAGTGACCACCGCTTTAGCATTTGCTTCACTCTTTCTTATTTGCTCAGCCGACTAACTTAAGAAGTCGAGATCTTTTCCTTCAACATCTCTTGAAGGGATGAAACCTTCTTTAACCGAGAACCATATGCTCATGTTTGTCTTCAAATAAAACTCCATCTTCGATTTCCAATATTGAAAATCTGTGCCGTCAAAGAGTGGAGGTCAGTTTGTGCTCATTCCTTCTCTTCCAGCCATCTTGTTGTAAGCTCTCGGATGTTAAGCCGTGAACAGAACCCCAAGCTCTGATACTACTTGTTGGAACTCGGATGGCTAGAGAGGGGGGGGTGAATCTAGTCGGACACAAAACTTTTGAGGCTTTTGAAACTATTCTGCACTTCAGAGTTAGGCAGCGGAAGCAAATACAGAAACAGAAAACTAAAAACAACAAACCAAAGCAAAGGAAAGCAAACCGACGCTAACACCTCGATATACAAGGTTCGGGGATAACTTGCCCCTACTCCTTGGCGTGCCCGTAAGGTGGGCGATCCCTTGATCGTTGGCAGATCAAGCCCCAGTGAACACCGGATAAGATAGAGTCTCCTTCTCGGTGGAGAAACCTCTCCAGAGATCTCACAGATGATTGAACTTGAGTACAAGAGATCACACAAGAAGGAACACTCACAAAGATCTCACAGGAATGCAACAAGACCGCTCAAGCACAAAGCAACAGAGAGCACAACCCCACAGCAAAAACTTCACCCATTTTTCTGTCTTCCTTGTTGTCGCTCCTCTGCTTCCAGCCTCGTCTTAAGCCTCTGCTCCCATCACCAGGCTCTCCATCAGCATCCACTGAAGACACAGCCTGACCCCCTGACTCCCTGAGCACTCAGTCCACTGAAGACCCTCTCCAGCTGAGCCTCCGTCAGTTGCCAGCTGCTCTCCACACGCCGTTGAGACCTGAAACAAGGAAACAACCAAACCTGCTCCAACGAAAGCCTCCCATAGTCTCTCCTCCAATGTTTGAATCATCCCTGTAAAGCCTGCACACTCCAATAGAAGCTTAGCAACTCATATCAAACATAATCAGCAATGTATTAGAGAATCGGCCGAAAAAATAGTCGCGATCAGAGCTTCTGACAGCGTATTTGAATTAAAGTTCTGCTCCTGATCGGTCACCAAAACGATCCAGCAGTCTTCTACATACTCTTGATTGGTCCCCAGACCAATCTAGCATTCTGCTGCACACTCCAGATCGGTCCCCAAACCAATCAGGCTGCTCCCTGATCGGTCACCAGACCGATCAGGCTGCTTCCTGACCGATCAGGTTCCATCCTGATCGGTCCACGTCTGAGTGAACAGTAACTACGAAAATAAAATCCTAAGTCGTGGATCGGTCACCAGATCGTTCAGGAGCTGATCAGCGGGGGAACTCAACTCACTGTTTGCTCCCTGATCGGTCACCAGACCGATCAGGAGCTGTGCAGTGAGTGAAACGCATACTCCCTGATCGGTCACCAGACCGATCAGTCATAGCTGGATCGATCACCAAACCGATCTACGAAGGAGCACCGTGCCAACTTCCCTGATCGGTCACCAGACCGATCCAGGCAAGCCCAAATGCACTCTAAGTCACGAGAACAAGCCTCCAGCCCTTCTCTGACTCGTGCCATGCTCAGCTTCACTCACTGGGACTTCAACCTAGCCCTCTAAGCTAGGACATGGCTTCACTCACCAGGGTTTTGGTCACCCGGCTTCACTCACCGGAGCCCAGCTTCACTCACCAGGATTTTAACCTAGCTTTACTCACTAGGATTTCAATCACCTGGCTTCACTCACCAGGACCCGGCTTCACTCACCGGGATTTCCATCACCTGGCTTCACTCACCAGGACCTGGCTTCACTCACCGGGATTTCCATCCCCCGGCTTCACTCACCAGGACTCGGCTTCACTCACCGGGATTTCCATCACCTGACATCACTCACCAGGACCCAGCTTCACTCACCGGGATTTCCATCACCTGGCTTCACTCACCAGGACCCGACTTCACTCACCGGGACCCGGCTTCACTCACTAGGACCCGGCTTCACTCACCGGGATCCGGCTTCACTCACCAGGACCCGGCTTCACTCACCGGGATTTCAATCACCTGGCTTCACTCATCAGGACCCGGTTTCACTCACCGGGATTTTAACCAACCTAGCTTCCCAAGCTAGGACCTGGCTTCACTCACCAGGACCCGACTTCACTCACCGGGACCCGGCTTCACTCACTAGGACCCGGCTTCACTCACCGGGATCCGGCTTCACTCACCAGGACCCGGCTTCACTCACCGGGATTTCAATCACCTGGCTTCACTCATCAGGACCCGATTTCACTCACCGAGATTTTAACCAACCTAGCTTCCCAAGCTAGGACCTGGCTTCACTCACCAGGGTTTCATGCCCAGTCCCCGACCAGGACTTAATCCAAATTCGCTCAACCCAACTTAAATCATTGTCAACACTAAAACAACAATCGGGTCAGACTGCATCAACACTAGTAAGGTATATGCTTCAATCTTTCCCTAGAACCACTTTATAGGTCTCAATGGTTGATGCTTATAAAGTCTTTAAGGATCTTTCTTTAGTAATACTTGATGAGTTATTTTTCGAATTTGAACTTCATGGACAAGCTAACGTGTCTTCCAAAGAAAAGAGTATAGCTTTTATTATAGAAAAAGAGAGGAAGAAGAAGAAGGTCAAGAAGAAGATTGCATACTCATCATCATTCGATTTGAAAGAATCAAGCACCTCAATGGATAATGATCAAGAGGCGTATATGGTAAGGAAGATGAGGAAAGCATTTAAAAGTTTTTCTTCTAACAAATCTCATGGTAGGAAAAATTCAAGAAGAAAAGTAGGGTAAGAAAGATCATATGTTACAATTACCATAAAGAAGGACACATAAGGGATGATTGCCCACTCTTGAAGAAGAATGAAGAGAAGAAGAAGGAAGAAAAGAATAAAACAAAAGAAAAAGGCAAGAAAGTTTAAAACTTAAAGGCAACATGGGATGATCCTTTGTCATCGGAAGAAGGAGAACACCATGTATCCCATTTTGCTCTAATAAAAATTGAAGATATAACCTCCACATTATCCGAAGATGAAAAGAGCTCAAGTGAAGATGAAGAAGGGAGCTCAAGTGAAGGGGAAGGTCAATCTTCGGATTCTGACGTCTCGATAAGTGAGGTGTACAATCTACCCACTACCACTTTAGTAAAAATTATTTCCATCACCAATAATGATTTGTTGAAGGCTAGAAAAAAAATTAAGTGTTTAAAAAATAAAATTTGTATGCTAAATAAAAAAACTAGAATCCGTGGCACTTAGGGGTAGCATGCATACTTCCTCCTCTTCTAGTTTAAATGATTCATGTTTAGAAGAGGAAAATAAAGAATTAAGGGAAAAGGTGGATAACCTTAGTAAAGCCCTTAGAAAATTTGAAATTGACTCTAGCACCCTTGACATGATTATTCAGAGTCAAAGAGCAAGTTTCAAGAAAACGGGTTTAGGTTATAGTGATTCTAGTGTAAGTACCCCTGGTTGATTTTGATGTGATCAACCTATTTAAGTTAGGTCCTGGTGTGTTTAATCCCTGTGTCTAAGTATACAGGAATTTAAGAGTTCAGGAAGTCGAGCGGAAGACGCAGCATTCGAGAAGAATAACACGAAAAGGGAGTCGACGGGTTCGGTGCATCCGAGGGATGCGGAGCTCTGCGGAAGAGTACGCCGATGGAACGAGAAGGATGTGTGCGGTGTCCGAGGGACGAGAAGCCGGGAGAAAGGATGCTCGAGGGATGAAAGGCCGGAATTGGGTTCGGGTGAGCCTAACTTTGGTTAGCCAGAAATCACCCAAGAAGACGAAGCAAGTCAAGCAGAAGAATGGTCAGCATTGGCTACCAAACTCACTGCTGGGCGCCCGTAAGCTCACGGGCGCTTGGGAAGTTAGGGCACCTAACAACTAGGCACCCGACCACTCAGGCGCCTGTGTGCTATCAGGCGCCCCAAGAAGGCTTTTTTAACCGTTTGCGACCGTTGGCTTTAGATAAAGCCTCAGGTCACGTGTCAGGCACCCAAGACCTCTCGGTCGCCCAATAACCGCCACGTTAGCAAACGGATATATTTCACCGGAGCTATAAATAGACCCCTGAAGCTCAGTTTGTTTTATTCATTGCATTCCAAGCATTAGCAAATGAGTTTAGAATAATTTCTCTTTCTTTTTCTGAGCTTTCCACATGTAAGAGATTTCTCCGTCTAAAGGAGATATATTCAAGAGAATTGAACAATATTCATCCTTGGATTAGCAACCTTCCCGGTTGCAAATCAAGTAAATACTTATTGCCACTTTCTTTCAGTTTGCTTTATTTATTTATGTTTATTATTTCTGCTTGGACTAACAAATATCATTGTCAAAGTTAGACAAAAGATTTCTTATATTTTTTTCAGGGGCAATTCACCCCCTCTTGCCGGTCGACCACAATCCAACATCTAACAATGAAAAGACCTATCATTGCCTACTTACTAGAGGACAAGCAAAAACCAAAACCCTAGATAGAAAATGGATTCCCAAAGAATATTTGGTCAACCCAATTAGGAAATACTTCTATTAGGTGCCAAAGTCAATCCTCAAGGGTTAGAGAATTTAAGTTTAGTCAACCATGTTGTTAAAATTTCAAATTTTTGAAAAATAGTTGACTTGAGACCTTGAGGGGGAGTACTTAGCCCAAATAGAAATTCATGATAAAATGAGCTAAATAGGAATTACCTTTAGTACATCTCATATTGCGTTGATTTATGATTGTATTTATGCATATGAGATTTTAAGATGATACAAATAATTTGTTGGATCGAGTGAATACGATAGAGGGGGGGGGTGAATATTGTTAAAAACTTTTCGGATTAGACGTTAAGAGAATACGCAGCGTAATTGAAAACATAGCACAAGAACTCAAGCGATTTTACTTGGTTCGGAGTCGCGGTCGGCTCCTACTCCAAGGCCCATGGTCATTGACCGTTTACTGCGGGTAATTCTATATGTGCGCAAATGTTTACAGAAAAAATATTACAGTTGTAGTACAGTAAACTAAAAATTAAACTCTTCGTTACCGACGCCCGGTGTGGATCGTGCTTCAGAGTAGAGGGTCGTCGTCGGCGCTTGAGTCTCGAGATGGGAGGTTTCCGGAGCAGAGCACTTGAGTCGAAGAGCGTATTGGCATTGGAAGTGTTGTCTCAGAAGCCTTGGGCGTCGAGCCCCTTATATAGTGCACCTGGGGGCGCCCGGGATGCTGGGGGCGCCCTCCACGTGTCACTTGATCCGCAAACCTCTCAGTCAGCCTTTATCCCTCCAGGATCGAGCTCGAGGTTTGACGGGGGCGCCCGGGAAGTAGGGGGCGCCCGGATTGACTTGGTCGGCTGGCTTCTCGCTGACTTGAACTCTATCTGCTTCGTTGGCTTGGACCCAGGGCGCCCGAGGCATCCGGGGCGCCCGGGAGCACGGGGGCACCCGGGAGCTTGGGGGCACCTGGTCCAGTTAGCTTCCGAAGCGTTTTCTTGCTCAACTCTTGTTTGGCTTTGACCTCGGGCGCCCGGGGCCTCCCGGGCGCCTAACCCAGCTGCTGCCCCTCTCCTTTGAGGCGTTCTGAGCTGCAGAAACTCGTTCTTTCGGTTATGCTTCCAGGGTTAGTACCAAACATGATAAAGCAAGTATGTTAGTGAATTTTACAGCCGTAGCTGTCTTGGTTCTGACTTTGGGTCTCTAAAATGGAGCCCTAGGTCGAACCGACGCCTACTGTTCCCTCGACGGGGAACGCGTCCTCACCTACTCCTCTCAGGAGAATTTACCTGTTGCCAACCGGCTTCTCCGGTTGGACTTTTGCCCAGCAGTCCTTCGCCAGGTGCCTAGCAGTCCTTCACCAGGTCTTCGGTACCAAGTAGTCTTTCGCCTGGTGTCTAGCAATCCTTCGCCAGGTCTTCGGTACCAAGTAGTCCTTCGCCTGGTGCCTAGCAATCCTTCGCTAGGTCTTCGACTCCTAGCAGGCCTTCGCTAGGAGCCCAGCAGTCCTTCGCCAGGTCTTAGGGTTTCGTTGCCTAGCAGTCCTTCACTAGGACTTTAATCTGCATACTCAAGTAACATGTTAAATAAACATAACATCTTAACTTTTGAACCCTTTGCCATTATCAAAACCCAGGTTCGACTTGGGTGTTGTCTGCACCAACAATCTCCCCCTTTTTGATTTATGGCAACCCGGTTCAAAAAGTTAAGTTAATCAAAACAGGTGAAATACCAGTTTAGTTTCCTCCCCTGGAAGGAATCTCCCCCTAGGTTTTTCAAAGATTCGTGGGGTTTGAACAATTTCTATGTCTAAGATGGAATTAATTTTTCAACACTTAGAATATTTTTCAAAAGACGTTTTAGAAAACATTTTCCAAAAAAAAATTTTGGTTGGGTACTTAGAAAATTTATACTTAGAAATTTTACACTTAGAAAAATTTTCAAGTTAATAACTTAGATAATTTTCTAAACATTTTCTGAAAAAAGTTTTCAATCTCTTTAGTACTTTAGAAGGTTTATACTTAGAAACTTTTCTATTAGAGAAGTATAAAAATAAGTACTTAGAAAAATTCTGAACATAGCTTAAGTTAGAAACACTTTTGAAAAACAACTTGGGTCAAATACTTAGACTCAATTTTGGAATCAACTTAGATCAAGTACTTAAAAACAATAAAAAACAGTTTTGAAGGCAACTTTGATTAAGTACTTTTTGAAGAAATGATAAGGAGAATTTTGAAAAAAAATTTTAAAATCTTCTCTCCTTTCCAATCTCTCCCCCTTTGCCATATATAAAAAAAACAAAGCAATATAGCAAAAAATTGCATAAGGATATTGTTGGGTTCTCCCGACACAAAACAATAAAAATGCAGCGGAAATAAGAACCCACGAGCGATCCATGCGAAAAAAAACTCGTACAAAGTTGATCTACATCTACTTCTAAAGAAGATATACCTTCGGAGCGTGCTCTTTGCTTATCCTGCTCGTCTAAGGTGCGCCGGATCTCTTGCACGTTCAAGTGTCCGTGCCTCTATTCGTATCCACACGGACACAATCTCTCAACTTCGAGAGAACTACCTTAGTTGTGCTAGCAACTTGAGGTAGCTCGCAGAACACCAAGAACCCTACAGTAGGGTTTCGGCCAAAGGAGGAAGATGAGGGAGGGAAGAAGAAAGGGAAGAAGGAGAGGAGAAGAAGACCCATCCAAAGTCACAAGACCCTCTTTTATAATCATCCCATGAATATGAAGAGGTTTGTGTCTCTTTGGCTTCCTTCATCAATACCAATAAAGAGCACATCTTTTCATGTGGCTCTTCATCTTTTCCCATGCAAGAAAAGAATCTTTTCATCCAATGAAAAGAGACTTTTCTCTTTCCTCCATGCAACTCCGATCGGGCCTCTCGGGCTTCCGACTCGGTCTCCCGACCAAGTCTCCCAAGTGGCGAGCTCCCGACCCAGTCTGCCGAGTGCCGACCCGATCCGCCGAGCTCCGACTCGGTCCGCCGAGCTCCGACTCGGCCGCCAAGCTCCGACTCGGCCCGTCGAGCTCTGACTCGGCTCGTCGAGCTTCAACTCAGCCCGTCGAGCTTCAACTCGGCCCGTCGAGCTCCGACTCGGTCTCTCTCGAGTTCCCAACTCGAGTCCCCCTAACTGACCTCCCAAGTTCCCAACTCGGGCTCAGGTCTCCCGAGTTCCCAACACGGGCTCAGATCTCTCGAGTTCCCAACTCGGGCTCAGATCTGCCGATCAACTTTCCCGAAGCATTGTGTCCTTTGTGTGTGACCCAATAGGTTCTCGTGACCTTGGCAATGCGCCTAAACACTTTAGACACATAAGCAATGAGCGGCATCTAGCAATGCATCATTGCTACCCAAGTAACAAGAAAAGTCAAGATCCGACTAAACCTCTGTGACTATGATAGTGTATGACCTTGTCCTTCTATCCTTGATATCTAGATTGACCAATGAGGCATAGACCGTGTCATCCTTAATCAATCTTGTGTTTCTTGATCCCCAAGTAGACTCACTCAAACAAATGAGTTCAATATCTCATATTGACTCATTTGAGCATGACCATGCGTTTCAGTAGTCCTACTCGATCAAGGGGCCCACAGATATCACTCCCGTCATATGGGAGGGATAGATCCCATTTACATCACTCACATCCCTCCGCATAATTTATTACATACCCAATGATCGCCTTTATAGTCCACCCTGTTACGGGTGACGTTTGACGATACCAAAGTACATAACTCCTTATGTAGGGAACCGTAGTGACTTCAGGTCTAAGGACTATTCATACTAATAGTCACATGAGAAAGTTTATGACACTCATATGACAATCTATGAAACTTTCACATGGCGGGTCATTCAGTACACATTCTCCAATTAATACCCATGTGTCAACTTGATATCACATATCCATGATTTGTGAGCTCAAGTCATCAGTTGACCTACATGCTAGTCTCCATGCATTAATATTGTCCCTAAATATTAATGCTTGACTAGGAATAATTTAGTGTAGTGTTCTCTACATTATCTCACTATCGATTCAACCAATCGATATAATGTAGATAAGAACCTACTACACAAGGACATTATTATACTTAGTCATTCGGCACAGAATACAAAGTAAGTATAATAACTAAACATGCCTTTATTAATAATAGAATATGATACAAAATGTCTCTAGTCAATCATCATATAATTGGCTCTAGGGCTCCTACTAACAGATATAGCAAAAGCATTATGTGTTATACTGAACCAATTCAAGATTTAAACTGAACCAAATCAATTTGAATTATCTCTGTAGGGTCCTGTCTAACCCAATCAAGGGTTGTCAATCACGTTAGCCTTATAGGTTTTGTGAGACAGGTTTTAGCAGATAGAATTATTTTGAAAAATTATGATTTATTTTGAAAAACTTAAATTAGTTTTGAAAATAGTTGATTTTGAGTTTAATTAAAAAAAATGTGTGAATCTACAATTAACTAAAAATTTATGTTAGATTTAAATTCGACAAAGAATAATTTGAATTTGAATTTCAAAAATTGGCTTCCAGGTCTTGGCGAGACACTAGGCCTTCTTTGGCCGTAGCCTTATTGGATCATCAACCCTTTCCATGACAAAACCTTTTGATAAAATTTCATTTTCAAGATTATTTCTTGAAAAATTCTGGTCTAACTAGTTTGGGTCTTGGATCGGTAGCTTCGGCTAGTTTCACCAGTCTAAAGAGACCAAGTAGAGTATACTTGACCTTATTAGAAGAGGCTTCCCTAACGTACTATCATCTTACCGCCACCCAATACTAGGTTGTTCAAATTTCAGTTAATTGGTTCAGTCCTTAAACTAACAAGTCCTAAGTTTAATCATGGTAAATTGAAGAAATTAAATAAACAAGCAATCATGCAATTTTAAAAACAAGAATAGAAATTTATCTAACTAGAATATTGTTTTTAATTTGGCTCCCCCTGGACTAAAACCACGATAATGGTTTGACAAGATGTGAATCTTGTCCTTGGGGATCCAATACTGATTTGATCCAGTTTGTTTATTCAGGCACAGTTTAGGTACCCATGCCTGAATTTTAGGTCTGGACTGATTCACTACAGCATAGTATGTTCCTTGTCTAGATTTGGTTCTATAACCTAACCCGGATCGATTTAGAACCGACTTCTATTTTCCAAGGATCATGTCAAGACCCTTGGAACTAGAAGTGAATCGTTCTAAGGCTGTTCTGAGGTCCTTGACTTGAGTTTTCAAGGAGGAGTTCTCTTTCTCAAGTTTTTCAACTTGAGTAGAGGTTCTTTCTTGAACCTTCTCAGTTAAGGATCCAGAGTCAGCTCCCTCTTTCAGGAGTTTTACTTCCTGTCGGAGAGATTCGACTCGGAGTTTGGCTTCGCCAAGTCTCGAGAAAGATAGACAATTAATTCGTTTAACTGATTTCTAGAAAAACCACTTATAGTGATTTCGCCATCCTCTGAAAACGTGAGTTTGCCGTCGTCCGGCTCCGATTCTGACTCGGTCTCGATTTCTTCTGAGGTGGTTAGTGCGAGCAGGTTCGACTGTGGGGCCTCTTCTTCTTCGGAGGAGGAGGATTCGTCCCACGTTGCCTGAAGGGCCTTCTTCTTTCTCGTCTTCTTCGTTTCCTTCAGATTGGGGCATTCAGTCTTGTAGTGACCCTTCTTTTTGCATTCGTAACAGGTCACATTTGGTTTGTTCTTTTCATTTGAGGGTTCAGCTGGTTCTTCCTTTCTTCGGTTGGCTTTCCTTCTGTTGGTCTGGTTTTTTAGTTCTTTGTAGTAGTCCCGAGCTAGCCGAACCAGCTTAGGTCGATTTCCTTCGCTATCTTCTGAGTCTGAATCTAAATTAGACTCAGGTGCAAGTTGAGACTTCTTCTTGGTTATTTTTCCAGTTTTACCTGAAACAAAAGCGATGCCTTTCTCGGCCAGGGTGCAGTTAGTCTGCTCATGCAATTCTAGTTCAGAAAACAGTTCATCTAACTTGATTTTAGAAAGATCCCTTAAAATTTTGTACGCACCTACCATATATGCCTACAAAGTATTTCTAGGGAAGGCGTTAAGAGCATACCTGATCAGGTCACGGTTCTTTACCTTGTGACCGATGGTGTGTAGGTCGTTCATCAGCTCCTGAATTCTGGCATGGAGCTGAGCTGCAGATTCGCTGTCGTTCATCTTGATGGTATACAACTTGTTCAGTAGTAGGCCCCTCTTGCTGATTCGGGTGTCGGAGGTTCCTTCGTGTAATTCAATTAGCTTACCCCAAAGTTCCTTTGCGCTGTTGAATGGACCCACCCGGTTCAGCTCTTCTTTGATTAGACCGCATTGAAGTGTTTAAGTTGCTTTGGCATCGGCTTTAATTTTCCTTTTTAGGGCGGTATCCCATTCAGTGTAGGATTGTTGTACTCCGTCAGCATTCTTCAGAATTTCCAGTCCGGATTGGATTATTATCCACATGTCCACCTGAGTTTTCAGGTGGACTTCCATCCTACTCTTCCAGTAGGAGAAATCCTCCCCACTGAAGAGCGGTGGTCTTGCGGTACTGAAGCCTTCTTGCATGGCCATTTAGGATTTACTGAAAAGAGAGAGAAACGAAAAAGAAATGTCCCAAGACTTGGTCTTGGATTAGCAGTGCGGGAAGAAAAGAAATTATCGAGTGGTGTTGTACCAACCTCGATTAACGATAAAAATTCGATTAAAAAAATTCGAAGAAAATCCGAAAAAAATTCTTAAATTGGTGGTTGCACCAAATTTGAGCTTCCCCGCTCTGATACCACTTGTTGGATCGAGAGAATACGATAGAGGGGGGGGGGTGAATATCGTTAAAAACTTTTCGGATTCGACGTTAAGAGAATACGCAGTGGAATTGAAAACACAGCATAAGAACTCAAGCGATTTTACTTGGTTCAGAGTCGCGGTCGGCTCCTACTCCAAGGCCCACGGTCGTTGACCATTTACTGCGAGTAATTCTATATGTGCGCAAATATTTATAGAAAAATATTACAGTTGTAGTACAGTAAACTAAAAATTAAACTCTTCGTTACTGACGCCCGATGTGGATCGTGCTTCGGAGCAGAGGGTCGTCGTCGGCGCTTCAGTCTCGAGATGGGAGGTTTCCGGAGCAGAGCACTTGAGTCGAAGAGCGTATTGGCGTCGAAAGTGTTGTCTCAGAAGCCTTGGGGGTCGAGCTCCTTATATAGTGCACCTGGGGGCGCCCGGGATGCTGGAGGCGCCCTCCACGTGTCACTCGATCCGCAAACCTCTCGGTCAGCCTTTATCTCTCCAGGATCGGGCTCAAGGTTTGACGGGGGCGCCCGGGAAGCAGGGGGCGCTTGGATTGACTTGGTCGGCTGGCTTCTCGCTGACTTGAACTCTATCTGCTTCGTTGGCTTGGACCAAGGGCGCCCAAGGCATCCGGGGCGCCCGGGAGCTTGGGGGCGCCTAGCCCAGTGAGCTTCTGAAGCGTTTTCTTGCTCAACTCTTGGGAGGCGCCCAGTGAGCTTGGGGGCGCCTCAAGTCAGAGAAGCTTGCTTATGTCCTTGAAGATCAACTTCCTAACCAACCTCCTGAAGGTGCAACTCCAGACCAGCTAGTGGCCTATCAGAAACATGTGACCGATTCTGAACTTGCGAGTTGCATCATGCTAGCCTCTATGATACCTGAGCTGCAAAAGCAGTATGAGCATATGGATGTTTATACCATCATCTTCCATCTTCATGAGTTGTTTGAAGAGCAGGCGAGATCCGAAAGGTTCGAAGTCTCCAGACTCCTCTTCACCACTAAGATGCAGGAAGGCATATCTGCCTCGCAGTTTATGCTAAAGATGTTGGGGTACATTGAGCGACTGAACACACTCAGTTTTGCAATGGATCATGAACTAAGTATTGACTTAATTCTGAGTTGTTTGCCCAAAAGTTATTCACAATTTGTGATGAACTATCGGATGAACAAACTAGAGACCACCATTCCCGAGTTGCTCAACCTGCTGAAGACTGTGGAGCCTTCTGTAAAGCCGGATCAAAAGGTGGTACTGTTAGTTGGTTCCTCGAAGAAAGGTTCTAAGAGGAAGGCCAAAGAACAGAATAAAGGAAAGAAGAAAAAGGCCAAAAAGACTGAAAAGAAACCGAAAGGAACTTGCCATCATTGTGGCAAGGAGGGTCACTGGCGAAGAAACTGCAAGATTTATCTTGAGTCTATGAAGAATAAGGCATCCGATGCCCCATCCTCTTCTGGTATCTTCGTTATTGAATGTCACTCTATTTCCTCAAATACCTGGGTACTTGATACTGGGTGTAGCTCACATATATGTAATGACATACAGGGGCTAAGGAATAGAAGAAGACTCGTCAGGGGAGAAGCGGATTTGCGAGTTGGAAATGGAGCAAAGATTGCTGCTGTTGCCATCGGAACATATTTGCTAAAGCTCCCGACTGGGCGTGTCTTAGAATTGGATAATTGTTATTTTGTTCCTTCGTTAATAAAGAACATTGTATCTATTTCATGTTTGAATGAAAAGGGTTATCATTTAACTTTTAGTAACAATTGTTCTTACATAACTTTAAATGACGTTCTTTATGGGAATGGAACTTTGTGCAATGATATCTACATGTTAGATTTATCCAGTGACGTTTTCAATATCGAAGTTAGCAACAAACGTGCTCGAATAGATAATTGAATAGACTCCTACACTTGGCATTGTCGTCTTGGCCATGTAAGTAAGAAACACATGACCGAATTACACCGATGTGGAATTTTAGAATCATTTGAACCCGGTTCATTTGATACATGCGAATCATGCTTAAAAGGCAAGATGACAAAATTACCCTTTTCCGAAAAAGGTAATCCAGTGGGAGAATTGCTTGATCTAATACATACTGATGTATGTGGACCAATGTCAACTCTTGCACAAGGAGGCTATAGCTACTTCATCACCTTTATCGATGATCACTCACGATTCGGGTACGTGTTCTTGATGAAACACAAATCTGAAGCCTTTGAGAAATTCAAAGAGTTCAGAAATGAAGTAGAGAAACAGCTTGGCAAAAGTATTAAAATACTTCGATCCGATCGGGGTGGTGAATACTTAAGTCAAGAGTTTCAAGATTATCTTAGGGAAAATGGGATATTGTCCCAATGGACTCCGCCGTATACACCACAACATAATGGTGTATCTGAGAGGCGCAACCGAACCTTGATGGACATGGTTAGGTCGATGATGAATCATGCAACTCTTCCAAAATCCTTTTGGGGCTATGGACTTAAGACAGCTGTTTACTTGCTAAACAGAGTCCCGACCAAGGTAGTCTCTACTACTCCATATGAGACATGGAATAGTAAGAAACCCCACTTAACTCACCTTAAGATATGGGGTTGTTGATAGATACCATTTTGTTGATTATTTTAATTGCTTAAATCCATGTTTGACTTATGTTTTTATTGCTAAAATTGTGATTTTACCCTAGATTTTGGAACTTTATCTTATTTTGGACTTAATTGCAAAATTACATAATTTTTGGATTATTTGGCCACTAATTTTATGATATATTTTTGTAGGCATGAAAGGATCCTGGACCTAGGGCATACTGGGTCAAACCTGAGTCGGATGTGAACCGGATCGAATAATCAAGCCTACGATTAATCCGGGCCGTCCGATTCAAGAGCGGCTAGATCTGAGCCATCCGGGACGATCTGAAGCAATCCGAGCTAGGGTAAGGGTTGATCAAGCTCTATGATCAAGATCTGAAGGTTTCATTCCAATCAGAGCTAAATCAACCGTTGGATCAAGCAAGGAGGCTCTAGAGCGTCCATTCACAGATAGAGTTGATTTGGACCATCCGTTGCACATCTGGAGGATCCGAGCTACCACAAGGCAGATCCTGACCCCAGATTATCATCATAAAAGTTTGGCTCAAATCAGACCAAGATCAGCCGTTGGATTGAAGCAAATAAATCTAAGCCGTCCATTGGTTATTACTTAAGGAAATTTCCTGCGCAGCCAAGCCTCGTCGCGTCTACGCCGTCTTCTTCAGTTCTTCGTGTTCTTCCAATGTTCTTCAAGTTTTCTTCAATCTAAGGCGCGACCACCTCAAGTCCTACTGAATTTCATCATCTGGATCCTTGGGAGGCAATCTCGATCCGAAATTCAACTCAAACTTCATCCAGACAGAGCTTGTTGAGGGTTTCGCATTCTCTGTGGTCCGGGAGCTTCAATCTCAGCTACGCGCACATTCAGATCTCCTGAGCTACTTGTAGGGGTTCTCAAGTGAGCTCAGGTCGTCTCCAGATCTTCATCACAGCTCGGCAAGTTGAGATTAAAGGGTTCGGATTGGATTTTTCCCATTTGGAGCAGTTTGAGCAAAGTTGATGGATTGAAGTTGTTTTCCACCGATTTGCTGAGCCTAGGGGTTCGAAGCCAGCTCTTGATTGACAACCAAGGAGATTCTGAACTCAAGAAGGGTTGAGGAGTAGCTTAGATTTTTAATTTCCAAGTTTTGTAGCTGTAATCGAATTTCTGCGTATGTTCTGTTTTTGTAGTTTCTTACCATCAATCTTAGTTGTAATTCTGAATTGTTTTAGCTAAATTAGGATTTGAACCTTCGAGTTCAGTCAGTTAGGAACCTGTTCGGTGATAGTTGGAGTTAAATTTCAGTTGAATCATAGTGTTAAATCTTGCGTGCCAATTCCCTGCTGTGTGCCGTTTCATTACTGAAATTTCCATTCAGTTTCTGAGTTTGTCACAGATTTCTTATTTTCCGAGTTGTTTCCAAGTTCTTAGTTATCAATCTTTGCTTTAGCATTAGATAGATAGAGTGTTTAGTTCAAATAGCACTTAATTGTAGTTTTTCATAATCCAAAGTTAGCTTGCGTGCCAACTTAATTTCTGAAATTTCTTTAGTGTCTGATTTGTATCAGAGTTTGGTTTTCTACATCATTCTTATTGTGTTAGTTCCTGCTTTCGAGTCCTATATATGTTTGCTTAGTTGACATAAACTTTGGTTTGGATTTTCGGCAATTCAGCCCATGTTTTCAGCTTAGCGAGCATCACATTTCTGAAAATCTGATTTCATTACTGCATTTCCTTTAATTCTGCACTCTATTCTTTGCTTTAGTTTGTGTCTAAGTGAGCTGTTTCTTCATCCGTTCCTACTAAATACTTCAGTGATAGTTGCTTTCAAATTGCATTAGATCAGCTGCAATCCCGAATTATTAGAATCAGCTCTGGGAACAAAAATTTAGTTTTTGGCACAAAGGATTTCCCTTGCGTGCCAATTGATTTGGATCCATTTGCATCCGAATTTAGCTTGTTTTTGTGGCATGTGATTGTGTTTGAGTCAATAAGTTTATACTCACTCATTTCTGAATTTTATTGGCAGTGGTTGGTTTCCAAAAACTATTTAGCTAGCTTAGTTAAGTTGTTTGTTTGAGTTATACATCTCGCATGTTTTCCATTGTATCAAGTTAGTTTGTTTTCGAAAATTCCTTCACTGCCTTTACTTCATTGCATGGAGTTTCTTTTGGTTGGTTGTAAACAGAAAACGATTTCCATGAAAAATTTTTGTAAGTGCTTATTTAGGTTTCACTAGTTGAGCTTTTTAGTGCCAATTTTCTTGCTTAAGTTTATTAAATCAAGGTTTCTATTTTTCCATTGCAATTTCATTTTCAATTACAAACCAAAATCCAATTACTTGTTTGAAACCCAAAAACCCAAAAACGACACATAACTACAAGATTGAATCAAGCACAACAACTAGCCCCGAGAAAAATACGACCTGTGGCCCCTATATTACATTTTCATACTTTTGATTGCAAAAAGATTTCCAGCTTTCATTTATAAATTCTAAATTTGAGGCCCACATTCGTGACACATAGATTGGGCCTATCAAATTTTTGGCGCCGTTGCCGGGGAACTGTTAGTTGATTTGTTTGATTTTTTGCTTGTGCACTTATTTCATATCATTCTTGACTTACTTTTGGGCTTATTGCTATATCTTTGGATTTGATTTTATTTGTTTTATCTGTTTATCTACTTTTACTGCGATTTGTTTTGTTTTTATGACCAGGTCTTTAGGTGCTGAATTAGAAGATTTCGATCCTGAGATTGAGAGGACTTTCAGAGTCAGGAGGAGCCAGGCCACTTCTTCTGAGACTACAGATATCCCTCAGGCTATTCAGACTATCTGCACTCACTCAGGCATTAACATGGTAGACCACCAGAGAACCATGAAGGAGCTTGCAGCACCTGATGCTGCATTTCAGTACTCCAGCATAGCTTATCCAGAGCTGGGGGAAAGTTTTGAGTTAAGATCAGGACTTATCAATTTGTTGCCAAAGTTTCAGGGTTTATCTGGGGAGGATCCAAACAGACATTTGCACGAATTTCATGTGGTGTGCTCTACTATGAAGCCTCAGGGCATTTCTGAAGAAGACATCAAGCTGAGAGCTTTCCCCTTCACATTGACAGGAGCAGCCAAAGACTGGTTCTATTATCTGCCTACAGGACATGTGTCTAGTTGGATCGCTATGAAGAAGGCATTTTTGGAGAAGTATTTCCCAGCTTCCCGCACAGCTATAATCAGAAAAAGTATCTGTGGGATTCAGCAAGTGGTGGGCGAAACACTATATGATTACTGGGAAAGATTTAACAAGTTATGTTCAAGTTGCCCCCAGCATCAAAGCAGTGAGCAATTATTGATTCAATATTTTTATGAGGGACTGCTGTAGATGGATAGAGTCCTGATAGATGCTGCAGCTGGAGGGGCCCTAGTGAACAAGTCACCAATGCAAGCTAGGGAGTTAATTTCTAATATGGCTGAGAATTCCCAACAATTTGGAGGCAGAGCCTTGACCACCAGAGGAGTGGGAGAAGTTCAGGTAGTGCCTATTGATCATTATGACAAGAGATTTACAGAGATCACATCACTTCTTAAGGAGTTGAAGGTTAGCAATGCAAATCAAGGGTCAACTCCTTCAGTACCTCCACAGTCAAGTCAAATGATAAGTGTGTGTGGCATTTGCTCTAGTCTAGAGCACACTTCAGACTCATGCCCCAATCTCCAACAGGACGAGACAGTAGCTGCATTAGTGATAGGACAATTTCCAGCAAGAAACAATCCATATTCCTCTACCTATAACCCCGGTTGGAGGAATCATCCTAACTTGAGGTATGGGAATGCTTTCTGCCAACAAGAGCCTCAAAATCAGTCTTCACAGCAGTCATTACAGAACTTCCAACAGCCCCAACAAACTCAGATCAATCAGCATAATTTTCAGCACTCAAACCAAAATTTTCATCCCCCGTTTCAGCCTAATTCTCAACATTTTCAGCAACAATTCCAAGCATTTGAACCTCAATTCCAGCAACCTTATCAAGGGCAGCAAGGCTTTCAATCATTCCCAGCTTTCCAAGCTCCAAATCAACACAATTTTCAGCCATCATAGCCCATGAATCAGAGTTTTCAGCCCTACAACTCACAGCATAAGAGAATGTCCGCAATACAACTCACAGCATAAGAGAATTTGTGATGGGATCACAACTAGTGATTATCTCTAAATCTGCAAATGTGAAGTATTGAAAATATCCCTAGTCGATGAATTGATAAATACGGACACTATCAATTCTGTTGAGACTAGCATGGGTTATTCTCTAATCAGCTGATTCTCACTGGCTGGCGACATTGGGATGTCCGGAGATAAACATGGATACTAGTTAAGGGAACTAGTTCATTGGAGTGACTAGCTGTAAGACTTCATATGGTTATCTATATAGATATGTCAATGAAGTTCTTACTGCGGCTTAAGTGCAATGTTCCTTTGACTTGCGGTGTTCAAGTCATCTTGGTCATGGAGACTTATACTTTAACATCTTAAGCAAGCATCTCCAAGGAGGTGTGGACCCAGGATAATTGGGTATAAGCCGAAGTGCCCGAAGATGTTTGAACAGCCTACAAAGGATTCACCACTCCTTGCGAGGAGATGTATACCCAGGCCTATCGTCGGATTGTTACTCAAAGCCTCTGGCCAGAGCATATCATGTTTAGAGTGCGAGTCTCTAAAATACATGAGAGTAATTAGAAATCCAAAGGACGAGAAAGACATTACTTGGGCTAGGTGTGACGTAGTCAGTCTAGTGGGGACTGACACAAACAGACCATGTTCTGAACCAAGTGGGTATAAGATGGTGAAGGGAATGAGGCATGATTCATTAGAGCTGCTGAAAGGTTTCGGAATTCTTTCTGAGGTCAACCGTTGATCTTTCGATTAATTGGGGGTCATGATGTACTACTAGGTGCCACTCATGATCGTTCTATAATTAGTTGATTATAGACGGCCAACATAAATCGAAAGCCTATTTAGTCACACGCACTACGAGTAATCCGAGGGATTTAAAACGAGTTGAAAATTAGATTTTTCAATCAAGAGAAATAAGTCGAATCTGAATTTATCAGAGGCGCAATGGAAGCTAAAAATGACTAAGTCTTTTGAAGACTTATTGGGCGAATTAAATGAGTTTAATTCACGATCGGTTCGCTCGGTTTGGCCGGCCAAAGAGGGTGCCAAACCCCTTTGTAGTGGCCGGCCATTAATAAGGGGATAAACCAATTTAATTGGTTTAATTAATAAAATAAATATAGCGCGATTTGTTTTTAAATTATGGATAAATAAATTTGTATAAAGAAATTTATATAAATAAATTTATAGAAATTTATTCCTTTTATGGAAGTTAAAATAATCCATGAATTGGTTTATTTTAATTTTATAAAATTAATTATGAATTAATTTTTCCATAATAAGAAAATTTATAAATTTCTTATATAATTTATTCCATAATTAAAGGAGAGGAGAATTTGTTTTATTATAAAGTTAGTTATAATAAAACTAGGCTTAACGGAATAAGTCATAAGAAACTTTATAAGATAAATTTCTTATGATAATTAATTCCGTTAAAAGAGAGACTTGGTAAGGGAGAAGCCACTATATAAAGGAACCAAAGGTATGCCTTGAATTCTAATCGATATAGAGCCTTCAAGAGATTAACTCTCTCCCTCTCTCTCTTATTCTCTTCCCTTCCTTTCTCCTTCCCACCTAGGGCCGGTGCCCCCTTGGGCATCCTAGGGCCGGCGCCCTTCCTTGAGAGCTAGGGCCGGCACTCCATTCAATCCAAGAGGTTGCCGTGAGCTATCAACACGAAGGAGAAGCCAACCAAGAAGAAGAAGAAGCGGATCACATCTCCTTCCTTCTCGGAATTTTGATTCCGTTAACTTGTTGGTTAGTTTCCTATTTTCTCTCTTGATCTTCTAGTTGTGCCTTTAGAGAATTTAGTAGTTCTCGGCAGCACAAAACTCGTGACTTTGCGAAGTCATCCCGAAGAGAACTCGGCGTGGACGCGAATAGAGGCGGAGCTTCCAAGGGACGCTACGGTTGGATCTCGTCCCTTACTTCGAGTTACACGAGGTACTAAGTAAATTAATTTTACTTTTCTGCAAAGTTTTAATTTATGATTATGTCCACACATCATAAGGTTGCATGCTAGATACGTGGTTAAAATAATTTAGGAAATTATTTTATGCTAATTCTTCCGCTGCACGTAAAAATTTAAAATTTTACGAACCCGTATCCTTGTCAACATGCACCCGGTCCCAACATCTTAATATACTATGTTTTTAATTTTCAATTGTTATCTTTGTACCTAACTTAAACATATTACCACACTTCAAAAAGGGGGAGATTGTTGGTGCAATCAACCCAAGTTTGATCGGGTAGATCATTGTTTTTGATGTGTGTGCCAATATGATTAAGTTTGGTTTTCATGTTGATTTGATGTGTGTTTGAGTCTTGTAGGGCTTGGTGAACCGCACATGAGGATTAACATAGTGAAGCGTCTGAGGGATGAGAGCTGAGGAAGAGGACTTTAAAGGATAAGCCGAGGAAGTAGACTTCAAAGGCACACACGAAGGATGGCATGGAGACAAGCCGCAGGCTTGTGTGCGCATCCGAGGGACGAGAGCCGAAGGAAGAGAACTTCAAGGGGCAAGCCGAGGAAGTGGACTTCAAGACATACACGAAGGATGGACTCCGGAGAGGTTGAGAGTGAGTTTGTAAGCTGGGCAGTCGATTAACAAAGGAAGCAGTCGACTGACAACATTGAGAGGAAACTTACAAAAAAATCGGTTGACTAGTCCGGGTACCAATCGACTAGTCTGCTCAAAATAGAGTCGTTAGGCTAGCCGTTGGTTGGACACCAGTCGACTGGTCCTGGTGGCAGTCGACTGGTGTTGGGGCTGAACTGTTGTGTTAACAACTCTCTCCTCTATTTAAGAGGAGACTTTGGGGCATAAAGAGGTTAAGAAGTGTGATTGAAAAATTCTCTTCTAAGTGTCCAAAGCATACTCTCTTCCTTATACTCTTAGTTGTTGGGACCTTGACGTACGGCTAGAGGGGGGTGAATAGCTGATCACCCACTTTGGTCACGGATTCTTCCTACAATGTTAGTGTGCGCAAGCGGAAATACTAATAATGCCAATAAACAAATGCTAACACAAACCGTTTACGTGGTTCGAAGATAAGGCTCCTACTCCACGGCTGTCCGTAAGGTGGACGATCCCAATCCGTCGGTGGATGAGTCCCCGGAAGACCTCCGGCTAGCTCTTGTCGCTCCTTGTGGGTGGAGAAATCTCGCCACAAACCCTCGACAATACCTGAGCACTAGAAGATTACTAATAAGCTCTAACCAAGCTTATTTCGTCAACCCTTTTCCAGCCAAACCGAGCTCTCTTAAATAGAACTCATTGCTGAAAAGAGCCGTTACTAGTCGACTGGTCCACCTAGTATTAGAACGTTACAACCCAACGTTCGAATACCAGTCGACTGCACCTAAGATCAGTCGACTGATTTTTCTGTGCACTTCATCAGTCGACTGATCCAAGCATCAGTCGACTGGTCCACCCCTAAACCTAGGGTTTCCTTTCCCGAGTACAATTCACTCAGCACTCGAACCTTAGGGTTTCCCTTCCCGAGTGCAATTCTCTCAGCACTCGAACCCTCACGACTTAGCTGACTCTTCATCCAACAACCTCGACCTGTTGCCTTCAAGCCTTCTTCGACTTTAGCTCTCGTCCCTCGGATGCATGCAAGCCCACGGCTCGTCTCCCTATGCTATCCTTCACGTATGCCTCGAAGTTCGCTTGCCTCGGCTCATCGTCCCTGCTTTGTCCATGGTCCCTCGGATGCATGCAAGCCCACGACTCGTCTCCCCATGCCATCCTTCACCGGACCCAAAGCCGTCCAGCTAAGTCCATGTATATCCTGCAAACCTACATACTCAAATACACATATCAAACACAAGGGTAAACCTAACTTAAACCCTTTGCCTAAACATCAAAACACATGATCACTCCAGACCATAGATTGCCCCAACAATCTTCCCCTTTTTGATGTTTAACAATATGTTTAAGTTAGGGAAAAAACAAATAGCAAATACAATGCTAATAACCATTTGGACTTACGTTGCCAAGACTTCACCTTGGACTTATACCGCCAATGTGTATGCAATGCAAACATGCATGGATCCTATCACAAGGCATCCCCACACCTAACCTCCCCAAGAGATAGGATTTTTACCAATCCAGGCTTTTTAAAACCTCTCCAAGACTCCCCCTATATTGGACTTACAAAGGCTTTTTAAGAACCTTCCGGCAACAATGCTCCCCCTTTACCTATGTTCTCCCTTGACTTAGGAGTTCACGCAAAGACGTGTTTGGTTACCCACTTAAACCTAACACTTCTCCCCCTTTACCACACATCAAAAGGACTCCAACAATTTTCCTCTTATTAAATCCTTTAACCTCTAATGATCATAAACAAAGTGTATTAACCCCCTATAAGATTATACACTTGTTTTACATCATTACGACACTTCTTAATTGCTGAAAAATAGTTTCAACCTATATCAATCGACTGCGACAGTTACCAGTCGACTGACCCCTTAAAAAATCATACAGTAGCTAGTCTCTCTCCGACAGCACTGTTACTAGTCGACTGCCCCCTGAACCAGTCGACTAGTACCCAAAAACTGCATTTTCCAACATTTCTGACATAATTTCAGAAATACACCAGAAATTTCATAAATCACTAAAAATTTCTAAATTTTATGGAGAGGTTTGTGGTACCCGTGTCTACTTGGGAAAAATACATTCAAATATGTATCTATCACCAATCCTACGATTGACATAAAACCCAAAACTAGCTAAATGGTTCAATTGAACCTTGACCTAAAGTCCTAGTTTTGATCTCCTCTTGATGTATCTACCCATACCAACCTACAATGCATCCCTAGGATTGGTTTATATGACATCTACACATCAAAAACTAACTTCCATGCTATATGACCCCAAATGTCATATTTTATACATGATCCTTAAACCCAATGTGCCAAATTCCTAAGATTAAAACTTCAAATCCGTCTTCACATCCTTTGGCACACTCCATGACCCATCTATACTTCCGAGAGAAATCCTCCCGAGATCTATAGACCATGGGTCCCAACTTGACTCCTAGAGCTCCCCCTTAAGCTCTTAGCCATAGCCACCTCCCTAGGTGACTCAACAAATACTAGGTCACACCAGTGTACCTCCGGTGACTTTTGGCCTACAACTTTAACTTTCTTAACTTTGGATATATTGTCCTTGGTTAAGTTCTTCTTCTTCCCTTTAAATGGATTTCCCTTGTCATTCTTAGACTTCTCCTCCTTGTCATAGTTATATGCTACCCTAGCATATTTCTTTTCATTGGCATCGGAGAACTTAGATTGGTATCCTAAACCCGATCTATTATTGTTGGGGTTTTAACCACCCAACACTCTAACTAAACCCTTAGATCCAATAGTGAATCTATCTAGGATTTTTTAATTTATTAAGCTTTGCCCTCAAAGCTTGATTTTCTCTTTCTAGGTTCTCAAACCTAGAATCAACATGCCCACCTTGGACATTCCTAGACCTACCCATTCTAGGCATGTGTCTCTCCTTCTTGAGATTAATGTCTTGGTCCTTAGGTCTAAAGGTTCTAGGTTTATCCTAATGCATGAATTCCCTAGGATTTTGATGTGCAACATTAACCCTATTTTTATCATGATATCTAAAATCAAAATTATGCATGAGTAAATAATTTTCATTATTTCTAACATGTATGGAGGAGTTTAAATTTGAATTACATTTAAACTTACAGTTAGAGATTACCTCCCTTACCCTTGTAGCTCCCCTTTGATGTGAGCTTTTCTTCTTCTCCTTCTTCTTCCACTTCCTCAAATACTCTAATTTCTTGAATTCTCCTTTCCTTGAGCATTTGGTGTGGTAGTGTCCTAGCTCACCACACGTGAAACACCTAATGTGCTTCTTCTTCTTCTTTTCCCTACAACCCATGTTAGATTTTAAAGAAATTGACTTAGGTTTAGTGTTTCCTCCTTTTTCTTACCTAATGAGCACTTGTCCTTGTAGTGCCCCTTTTCATTGCACCCAAAGCAAATAATGTGGTCTTTTGACTTTGCTTTGGTGGAGGTGGAAGCTTCTTCTTGCTCTGGTATTGAGGATGATCTCTCCTCCCCTCAATCCTTGAAGTGGAGACCTCTTCTTTTCCCTTTGATGAAGTGGATGATTCTTCAATTTCTTGTGTTACTTCACTTGAGGAGATGGATGAATCTTCTTCTTCTTTCTCCTCCTCTTCCGATGTTGAGCTTCTTTCCTCATCCGATTGGTCCTTCTCCTTTTCTTGGACCAATGACCCCTTTTCCTTGGGTTACTCTTCTCCTTGTCTTTGTGTCGAATTTTCATGTAAAGCTATCACTTTTCTCCATAGCTCATACACATTCTAGTATTCTCCTACATTTGACACAATATATGGAGGTAATAAATTTAATACAATTCTAGTTACCTCCTTATCCGCCTCCGCTTCCTCCTTTTGATCCTTGGTCCAATACCGTGGTCGGAGGCGTTTTCCCTTCTTGTCCGTTGGAGCTTCAAATGGAGCCTCCAATGCGGTCCAATGGACCCAATCCATTTGGAACCATGTCTCCAACCGCTTTCTCCAATAATCAAAGTCATCTCGATCGTATAGAGGTGGGATCCGAATATCCCATCCAAGCGGACCTTCTGAATCCATCTTCCTCTAGCACCTTTGCTCTTTTGGTTGTTATTCCAACAAGAGTGAACCTCGCTCTGATACCACTTGTTGGGACCTTGACGTACGGCTAGAGGGGGGGGGGGTGAATAGTCGATCACCCACTTTAGTCACGGATTCTTCCTACAATGTTAGCGTGTGCAAGCGGAAATACAAATAACACCAATAAACAAATGCTAACACAAATCATTTACGTGGTTAGGAGATAGGGCTCCTCCTCCACGGTTGTCTGTAAGGTGGATAATCCAAATCCGTCGGTGGATGAGTCCCTGGAAGACCTCCGACTAGCTCTTGTCACTCCTTATGGGTGGAGAAACCTTGCCACAAACCCTTGACAATACCTGAGCACTAGAAGACTACTAATAAGCTCTAACCAAGCTTATTTCGTGAACCCTTTCTCAGCTAAACCGAGCTCTCTTAAATAGAGCTCATTGCTGAAAATAGTCATTACCAGTCGATTGGTCCAAGCACTAGTCGACTGGTCCAAGCACCAGTCGACTGGTCCACCTAGTATTCAAACGTTACAGCCTAACGTTTGAATACCAGTCGACTGCACCTAAGATCAGTCGACTGATCTTTCTGTGCACTTCATCAGTCGACTGATCCAAGCATCAGTTGACTGGTTCACCCCTAAACCTAGGGTTTCCCTTCCCGAGTACAATTCGCCCAACACTCGAATCTTAGGGTTTCCCTTCTCGAGTACAATTCTCTCAGCACTCGAACCCTCACGACTTAGCTGACTCTTCATCTAGCAGCCTCGACCTGTTGCCTTCAAGCCTTCTTCGACTTTAGCTCTCGTCCCTCGGATACATGAAAACCCATGGCTTGTATGCCTCGAAGTTTGCTTCCCTCGGCTCATCGTCCCGGCTTTGTCCTCGGTCCCTCGGATGCATGCAAGCCCATGACTCGTCTCCCCATGCCATCCTTCACCAGACCCGAAGCCGTCTAGCTGTCCATGTGTATCCTGTAAACCTGCACACTCAAATACACATATTAAACACAAGGGTGAACCTTTGCCCAAACATCAAAATGTTGGTGCAAGTTGCATCAATGATATTCCTTTTTAAGTGTTTTAATGTTTGACAATACACTTAAGTCAGTGATACAATGAATAGACAAAGGGGAGCAAAAGTGAAGTAACCTTAGTTGAAGAAAAGTCCTAGTTAATCAAGGTATCGAAACCCCAAGTCCTAGCGAAGGGCTGCTAGGCACCTAGCGAAGGGTTGCTAGGTATCGAAACCCCAAGACCTAGCGAAGGGCTGCTAGGCACCTAGCGAAGGGCTGCTAGGTATCGTAACCCTAAGACCTAGCGAAGGGCTGCTAGGCACCTAGTGAAGGACTACTAGGCATAGAAGACCTAGCGAAGGGCTGCTAGGCACCTAGCGAAGGGCTGCTAGGCATAGAAGACCTAGCGAAGGATTGCTAGGCACCAGGCGAAGGACCGCTTGGTAACAAAGACCTAGCGAAGGGCTGTTAGGCACCTGGCAAAGGACTGCTAGGAAATGAAGACTTGGTCCGAGGGACTAAGTAACTTAGCTGAGCGATGACTAAGGACAAGAGTAGAGACGGGTCAGGGTTTGGGCGTCTCGAGGTCCGGAGGTATCGGAAGCTAAGCAAAAGTCCACCCGAAGGACTGGGTGGCAACCGTCTCCTGAAAGGAGTAGGTGAAGGGCAAGTTCTCGGGGATGGGAACTTGTGCCGATTCGACCTAGGGTTTCGTGCAAATCCGAAGTCCGAACCAAGTCCTTAAGGCTAACATTATATGTATCTATGCTTTGTGTTTGTGTATCTTGCAGGTATCAAGAACCAGAGGCAAAGCAGGGTAAAAAGCATGATTTGCAGGCCTTAAGGGGGGCGCCCCATCAAGGGGGGCACCCCCATGCAACCAGGGCGCCCCCAGCAAGGGGGGCGCCCCCAGCAAGGGGGGCGCCCCCAGGTAGTACTAAAGTGGCAGTTTTCGTGAAGCAGGGTGACAGGTGTCAACCGGGGCGCCCGGGGCGCCCCGATTAGAAGCTATTTTGCTGTTTTGAAGCCAGAACACAGGATAAGCCCTCACGGGGGCACCCGGGTCATCCGGGGCGCCCTGGTCAGAGGTCTTATCACCTGCAATGAAGTAGGCGCATGGATAAGAGTTGACCGAGTCTTCCGGGGCGCCCCCAGCGTCCGGGGCGCCCCCAGGAGGCCTATATAAGGGGCTTCGACCCCTCAGCTTCAGACACAACATTCCAGAGCGATTCTGATCATTCCGACCGACGACAACGCACTAGAAACAAGGCTCTACGACCGGGAGGCTCCAGGAGGAAGTGCGCGGCACTTCGGAGGTCCAGATCAGCCAAGTTTCAGATTCTTGTTCGGTTTGCTTTTAGTTATTCCGTACTAAACTTTCAAATTATTATTGCTTGTAATTGTACATTGTAAGATGGGTTTTCTCCGCCTCCGGAAATTCCGGAAAGGAGACCAATAGTGGACTCACGCCGAGTACATAGGCCTTGGACGTACTGACCCTGGGGGGTCGGGAACCAAGTAAATAATCCCGCTGTGTCCTTGTTTTATTCGTTCTGTTTGTTTTCCGCTGCTACTAACCCTGAGTCCAGAACGAACTAAAGTTTTCTACGAAGTTTCCGCGAATAATTTCCAAGATCGATATTCACCCCCCTCTATCGACGGCACCGGTCCTACACAAAACACATGGTCACTCCGGACCATAGATTGCCCTAACATTAGTCTCATCTTGTAAAAGAGGAAGAGATCATCTTATGAGAGTTTCTCTACCTTCAAGCTTGATTGAAAAGAAGAAGAGCATAGTAGAGCTTGGTTGTGTGTGGATCCTTGGATTAGTCACCTCAAGGAGGTGGAGATCAAGTAAATCAAGGGAGTTAGCATTACTTTCATTGTTATTGTTTTGTCTATCTATTTTGTGCTTTAGCTAACATTTTTATAGACAAAATCAAAGAGAAGTTATTCACCCCCTCTAGCCAAATGCAAATGTCCTAACAGCTTCAAGTGAGGAGGAGGATTCAAGTGAGGAGGAAGGCTCAAGTGATGAATCGTCATCTAGTGACAATGAGGTAAATGAATCTCCCAAAATTGAATTCCTTTATAAAGCTATTGTTTATCTCAAGAATGTTTTGGCTAAGTCACAATACAGGGTCAAGATATTAAAAGGAGAACTTAAGTTCATTAGGAATAATACATGTATGCATAGTGAATCAAACATGCCTAAGGAAAAAATAACAATTTGAGAAATCAAGTTATTGACTTGAGAACATATTTAGAGAAATTTACAAATACATCAAAGTATCTTGATATGATTCTTAGTAGTCAAAGAGTTGTCTACAACAAGGCCAGATTAAGATATAAACCTAAGACCAAAGAGGTTGCCTATATTTCTCTTATAGGAAGAAATGGTACACATAAGAAGCAAATTATTAAAAGCAATGTAAAACAAGCTTGGGTGCCTAAGAAGTATTTGAATGATATTGTTGGATCAAGTGCATGAGTTCCAAAAGATTATGTTTTTTTATGTTGTTTAGGTAGAAGAAGAGAAGGACTTAAACATGTGGATTGTGGATAGCGGTTGCTCAAGGCACATAACCGGTGATGTGAGTAAGTTCTCCACAATTAACTACATAAAGAAAGGAACGGTATCTTTTGGAAATAGTGGGGAGCTCAAGATTATAGGTAGAGGTACAATTGAGGTATCACCTACAATCATCATCCATAAAATGTTTTTAATTAAGGACATGGAATTCAATTTGCTTAGTGTTAGCCAATTATATGATGTCGGATATAAAGTTAAGTTTCATGCAAATAAATGTTTGGTTAAACACAATAGCTCAAAAAATGTTATGTTGGAAGGGTATAGGAAAATAAATCTTTATTATATCAATCTTTCCTATGCTTCTAACCATCCTACTATGTGTCTTTTATCAAAAAAAGAAGAAGGATGACTATGACATAGAAGACTTGGACATATCAACATGAAAAACATAGCAAAGGTAGCCAAAATGGAATTGGTAAAACGACTACCAAAGAGCAAGTATGTCAAGAATAAAATATGTGATAAATGCCAAGAGGGCAAGCAATCTAAGTCATCACACAAAGGTAAAACTCTAATTAGTACTTCTTTACCATTAGAATTGTTGCATTTAGATCTCTTTGATTGTCATGGTACCCATTCATTAGTAGGAAATAAATATTGCTTAGTGATTGTTGATGATTTTTCTAGATACACTTGATTTACTTTATGAAACATAAGGATGAAACTCTAGAAATATTCATAGGATTTAGCAAAAGGGTTGAAAATAAAAAAAATATTAAAATCAACCGAATTAGGAGTGATGATGGTGGAGAATTTAAAAATTTAAACTTTTCTAGTTTTTATCTAGAAAATAGGTACAAACATGAATTTTCTTGTTCAAGAACACCTCAATAAAATGGGATTGTAGAAAGGAAAAATCGAGTCTTACAAGAAGCGGCTAGAACTATGCTTAATGCGTATTCTTTACCTAGTTATTTTTGGGTGGAAGCAGTAAATACAGCTTGTTACATCCAAAATCGTGTTTTAATTCATCAATTTTTAGGAAAGACACTTTTGAATTATGGAATGGGAAAATTCCATAAATTCATTATTTTAAAATGTTTGGTTGCAAGATCTATATCTTAAATACTAAGGATGATTTAAGAAAATTTGAGTCTGCTCCTTTTGCTTGCCCCTTGAAGTGTGCCTTTAAGTCTGCTCCTTTTGCTTGCCCCTTGAAGTCTTCTTCCTCTAGCTGTTATCCCTCGGATGCGCACACAAGCCTTCCCTTGGCAATCGACTCCCAAAACTCACAGAGAGTTTACAATCTCGGACCAGTTGACTGCCCTGGGGCAGTCGACTGGTAACACCCCGAAACTAGCCGTTGGCTAGCAATTAATGCTAGACCAGTCGACTGCCCCTGGGGCAGTCGACTGGTGCGGGTCTGGATAGTGTTGGAGCAATCGACCCTAAGATGGTCTGGTGTGACCATGAGTTTTGATGTTTTGGGCAAAGGGTTTAAGTTAGGTTTACCCTTGTGTTCTTATATGTGTATATTGAGTGTATAGGTTACACATATAGACTTGACTGGACGGCCTCGGTACGGTGAAGGGTGGCATGGAGACAAGCTGGAGGCTTGTGTGCGCACCTGAGGGACTTTGGAGAGCAGGGACGATGATCTGATGGGCGCAGACTTCGAGGCATACGTGAAGGATGACATGGAGACAAGCTGGAGGCTTACGTGCATCCGAGGGACGGGAGCCAAAGATGAAGAGGGCGCGAAGGCAACAGTCAAGGCTGCGGAGGAGGAGTCAGTCGAGTCGTGAGGGTACGAGTGCAGTGTGATTGTACTCGGGAAATCCTAGGGTTTGAGTGCGGAGTGGAATGTACTCAGGAAGGGTAACCTTAGGTGGGTGAGTAGACCAGTTGACTGGCCTGGGGGCAGTGGACTGATGGAACTCATAGAAGGGTCTCAGCCTGGGACCAGTCGACTGCCCTGGGGGCAGTCGACTGGTAGGTGGCTGGTGAGCTGGCAAATTCGAACGTTGGGGGTGTCAACAGTCGAATTTGGGAGGGCAGTCGACTGGTAGCGAGAAATTAGCCCCGAGTCCTATTTAAAGAGGACTATGTGGTGGCTGAGTTTCTTGACGAATCTTGTCTTGGTTAAAGGCAAGATAGTAGTCTTTGTGCTCAGAGGTTCTCAAGGTGTTGTGGTGAGGTTTCTCAACTCACAAGGAGCGACGAGAGCTAGCCGGAGGTTATCCGGGGAGTGATCCACCGACGGATTCTTGGATTAGTCACCCGGCCGGGGTGGATACCAAGTAAATCCTCGTGTTAGCATTGGTTAGTATTTGTTTGATTCTTTTTATTGTATATTCCGCTGTGCAAACTAACCGTGTAGGAAGAAAAGGGGTTCGAATCGCTATTCACCCCCCTCTAGCGGACACGATCGATCCTATCAATTGGTATCAGAGCGAAGGACCGCTCTTGATCAGACTATCCGCCGAGGGAGCAAAGAATGCTAGAGGGAAAATGGAAGAAGAAGGTCCGCTAGGATGGGATATCCGGATTCCACCTTCTTACGACCGCGACGACTTCACATATTGGAAAGGTAAAATGTCATATTTTCTAGTGACTAATATTGAAGAATGGTTGTGTATAGAAATAGGCTTCGATTCTCCCAAGGACAAGAAGGGAAGGATTCTTAAGAAGAAGAAGTGGACCGAGGAGCAAATTCATCAATTTGAGGTCAATAACAAGGTAACCAAAATGTTAATTAGTTTAATACCTAACGACATTTTGGATAGCGGTCAAGACATTTTGGATCTATCATGTACGCCATGTTATGTACTCGTCCTGATGTCTCGTATGCTTTGAGCATGATGAGCAGGTACCAGTCAGATCCAGGTGAACGTCACTGGATAGCGGTCAAGACTATCCTTAAGTACTTGAGAAGGACTAAGGAATATTTTTTGATATTTGGAGGCGATGAGCATCTAGTTGTAAAGGGTTACACTGATGCCAGCTTCCAAACCTACCAGGATGATTACAGATCGCAGTCAGGGTTCGTGTTTTGCTTGAATGGCGGAGCTGTGAGCTGGAAGAGTTCGAAGCAGGACACAGTTGCAGATTCTACAACAGAAGCTGAGTATATTGCTGCATCAGAGGCAGCAAAGGAGGCAGTTTGGATCCGCAAGTTCATCACTGAGCTTGGGGTGGTTCCTAGCATATCTGATACCGTAGAGCTCTATTGTGACAAC
>JAGFNQ010009417.1:0-34288 GCA_024364735.1 Boesenbergia rotunda
CTCACGGTAACCCTAGGGTGCGCCGGCCCTAGGATGGAGGGGGGGGGGGGGGCGCCGGCCCTAGGGAGGAGGAGGAGAGAAGGAGAGGGAGAAAAGAGAGGGAGAGAGCTACTAATCTCTTGATTACTCAATTGGGAATTCAAGGCTTGCCTTTGGTTCCTTTATATAGTAGCCTCTTTTGCCAAGTCTCCCTTTAACTAATTAACGGATATTTTCATAAGAAATTTATCTATAAATTTTCTTATGAATTATTCCGTTTATGCCAAGTTTTATTATAACTAACTTTATAATAAAACAAATACATCTCTCCTTTTATTATGGAATAAAATTTTATAAATTTTCTTATTATGGAAAAATCAATTCATAATTGATTTTATAAAATTAAAATAAACCAATTCATGGATTCATTTTAATTTCCATAAAAAGAATAAATTTCTATAAATTTTTTTATATAAATTTCTTTATATAAATTTTTATTTATCCATAATTTTAAAACAAATCGCGCTTGATTTATTTTATTAATTAAACCAAATAAATTGGTTTCTCCCTTTTGTGGCCGGCCAAACCAAAGAGGGTGGCACCCTCTTTGGCCGGCCACCAAGCCCATCCCGCGAATTAAACTCATTTAATTCGCCCGATAAGCCTTCAAAAGACTTAACCATTTTAAGCTTCCCATGCGCCTCTAATAAACTCAGATTCGACTTATTTCTCTTGATCGGAAAATCCAATTTACAACTCGTTTTAAATCCCTCAGATTACTCGTAGTGCGTGTGACTAAATAGGCTTTCGATTTATGTTGGCAGGCTATAATTCATCAATTATAGAACGATCATGAGTGGCACCTAGAAGTACATCATGATCCCCAATTAATCGAAAGATCAACGGTTGACCTCAGAAATAATTCTGAAACCCTTCAGCAGCTCTAATCAATCGTGCCTCATTCCCTTCACCATCTTATACCCACTTGGTTCAGGACATGGTCTGTGTGTGTCAGTCCCCACTAGGCTGACTACGTCACACCTAGCCCAAGTAGTGTCTTTCTCGTCCTTTGGATTTCTAATTACTCTCATGTATTTAAGAGACTCATACTCTAAACATGACATGCTCTGGCCAGAGGCTTTGAGTAACAATCCGACGATAGGCCTGGGTATACATCTCCTCGCAAGGAGTGGTGAATCCTTTGTAGGCTGTTCAAACATCTTCGGGCACTTCGGCTTATACCCAACCATCCTGGGTCCACACCTCCTTGGAGATGCTTGCTTAAGATGTTAAAGTATAAGTCTCCATGACCAAGATGACTTGAACACCGCAAGTCAAAGGAACATCGCACTTAAGCTGCAGTAAGAACTTCACTGACATGTCTATATATAGACTACCATGTGAAGTTTTACAGCCAGTCACTCCAATGAACTAGTTCCCTTAACTAGCATTCATGTTTTTCTCCGGACATCCCAATGTCACCACCTAGTGAGAATCAGCTGATTAGAGAATAACCCATCCTAGTCTCAACAGAATTGATAGTGTCCGTATTTATCAATTCATCGACTAGGGACAATTTCAATACTTCACAATTGCACATGTAGAGATAATCACTAGTTGTGAATTCATCACAAATTCTCTCATGCTGTGAATTGTATTGTGGACATTCAGTAAATGAGTTTAAGATCCCAATCAAATACACAAACATGTATACTCAAATAGTGAATTTTCATTTATTAAAATAAATGTTTACAATCATAAGGCGATTGCCTTAGGACACTTCTCTCATATTACTAACAAACTCCCACCTGGCCTAATGTCAATCGCTACGGTATCCAATACCACAGGCTCTAACATGACCCTCAAACTTACTTTGAGGCAAGGCCTTAGTTAAAGGATCCGCTAAATTCCTTTCAGTGGGAATTTTCTCAATTTGTATATCATTCCTACTTATAATCTCTCTGATCAGATGATAGCGGCGAAGCACGTGTTTGGATCGCTGATGAGACCTTGGTTCCATTGCTTGTGCAATAGCTCCATTGTTGTCGCAGTAAACCGGCATTGCTTCATCAATGGTTGGAACCACACCATGTTCGGAGACAAACTTCTTGATCCAAACTGCTTCCTATGCTGCTTCCGAAGCTGCGATATATTCCGCTTCCGTGGTAGAATCCGCTACGGTGTCATGTTTGGAACTCTTCCAACTTATTGCGCCTCCATTCAAAGTAAATACGTATCCAGACTGAGATTTGGAGTCATCCTTATCTGTCTGGAAACTGGCATCAGTATACCCACGTATTACCATATCTCCTTCTCCATATATTAGGAACACATCCTTAGTTCTTCTTAATTACTTAAGGATTGTCTTGACAGCCGCCCAATGATCCATTCCTCGATCAGACTGGTATCTTCTCGTGACACTCAGAGCATATGATACATCGGGCCTAGTACATAACATAGCATACATGATAGATCCTATCGCGGATGCATAAGGAATTTTATTCATGCAAATCCTCTCGTCTTCTGTGCGCGGACACATAGACTTTGAAAGGTTGATCCCATGCCTGATGGGAAGGTAGCCTTTCTTGGATTCCGACATGCTAAACCTTTTTAGCACTCGATCTATATATGTAGACTACGAAAGACCAAGCAACCGTTTTGATCTATCTCTATAGATTCTAATCCCAAGGATATAGGTTGCTTCTCCCAGGTCTTTCATGGAGAAAGTTTTGGACAACCAAATTTTAACTGACTATAAGACTGATATATCGTTTCCTATAAGTAATATGTCATCGACATATAATACTAGGAATACGACTGCACTCCCACTAACCTTCTTATGAACACAAGGTTCGTCAGGATTTTGTGAGAAATCAAACTCTTTGATTGTCTCATCAAAAACGGATGTTCCAGCTCCTGGATGCTTGCTTCAGTCCATATATGGATCGTCGAAGCTTGCATACTTTGGTTTTATCAACCGATGTGAAACCTTCAGGTTGTATCATGTATGCATCCTCAAGCAGGTTTCCATTAAGGAAAGCTATTTTCACATCCATTTGCCATATCTCATAATCATAATGAGCTGCTATGGCTAGGAGCATCCGAATGGATTTAAGCATAGCTACTGGCGAATAGGTTTCGTCATAATCAATTCCTTGTTTCTGACGATATCCTTTTGCCACTAATCTAGCCTTAAAGGTAACAACATTACCTTCCATGTCGGTTTTCTTCTTGAAAACTCACTTGCACCCTATGGGCTTAATCCCTTCAGGTGGGTTAACCAAGTCCCATACTTGGTTTTTGTACATGGAATCCATTTTCGACTTCATGGCTTCAAGCCATTTGTCCCTTTCTGAACTTTTCAGATCATCTTCATAACTGATAGGTTCATCATCGTTAATGAGTAACACGTCGTTCGATTCACTTATGAGAAATCCGTATCTCTCTGGAATATTGCGTGTCCTATCAGACCTACGAAGAGGTGGTGTTGTTTTAGGTTCAACTGATAGCTCATCTTTATGAGTTATTGGTTGTGGGTGTAGACTAGGTGTCTCTGTAATGTCTATTGGAGTTTCTTGAACTTCATCAAGTTCAATGCCACTCCCACTGTTTTCTTGTAAAAGAAATTCTTTTTCCAGAAATACAGCATGCCTTGAAACAAACACCTTTTGTTCCAAGGGATGATAGAATTGGAACCCTTCATTTCCTTAGGGTATCCAATAAATAGACATTTATCAGACTTAGCATCCAATTTGTCTGATACAGTCCGCTTCACATAAGCAGGACAACCCCATATCTTAAGGTGAGTTAAGTGAGGTTTCTTACTATTCCATGTCTCATATGGAGTAGTAGAGACTACCTTGGTCGGGACTCTGTTTAGCAAGTAAACAGCTGTCTTTAGTGCATAGCCCCAAAAGGTTTTTGGATGAGTTGCATGATTCATCATTGACCTAACCATGTCAATCAAGGTTCGGTTGCGCCTCTCAGATACACCATTATGCTGTGGTGTATACGGCAGAGTCCATTGGGATAATATCCCATTGTCCCTAAGATAATCTTGAAACTCTTGACTTATGTATTCACCACCCCGATCGGATCGAAGTATTTTAATACTTTTGCCAAGCTGTTTCTCTACTTCATTTCTGAACTCTTTGAATTTCTCAAAAGCTTCAGATTTGTGTTTCATCAAGAACACGTACCCGAATCGTGAGTGATCATCGATAAAGGTGATGAAGTAGCTATAGCCTCCTTGTGCAAGAGTTGACATTGGTCCACATACATCAGTATGTATTAGACCAAGCAATTCTCCCACTGGATTACCTTTTCCGGAAAAGGGTAATTTGGTCATCTTGCCTTTTAAGCATGATTCGCATGTATCAAATGAATCGGGTTCAAATGATTCCAAAATTCTACATCGGTGTAATTTGGTCATGCGTTTCTTACTTACATGGCTGAGACGACAATGCCACGTGTAGGAGTCTATTCGATTATCTATTCGAGCACGTTTGTTGCTAACTTCGATATTGAAAACGTCACTGAATAAATCTAACGTGTAGATACCATTGGACAAAGTTCCATTCCCATAAAGAACGCCATTTAAAGTTATGGAACAACAATTGTTACTAAAAGTTAAATGATAACCCTTTTCATTCAAACATGAAATAGATACAATGTTCTTTATTAACGAAGGAACAAAATAACAATTATCCAATTTTACGACACGTCCAGTGGGGAGCTTTAGCAAATATGTTCCGATGGCAACAGCAGCAATCTTTGCTCCATTTCCAACTCGCAAATTCGCTTCTCCTTTGACGAGTCTTCTTCTATTCTTTAGCCCCTGTATGTCATTACATATATGTGAGCTACACCCAGTATCAAGTACCCAGGTATTTGAGGAAATAGAGTGACATTCAATAACGAAGATACTTGAAGAGGATGGGGCATCGGATGCCTTCTTCTTCAAGGACTCAAGATAAACCTTGCAGTTTCTTCGCCAGTGACCCTCCTTGCCACAGTGATGGCAAGTCCCTTTTGGTGTATTTTCAGTCTTTTTGGCCTTTTTCTTCTTTCCTTTATTCTGTTCTTTGGCCTTCCTCTTAGAACCTTTCTTCGAGGAACCAACTAATAGTACCGTCTTTTGATCCTACTTTACAGAAGGCTCTACAGTCTTCAGCAGGTTGAGCAACTCAGGAATGGTAGTCTCCAGCTTGTTCATCCGATAGTTCATCACAAATTGTGAATAACTTTTGGGCAAACAATTCAGAATTAAGTCAATACTTAGTTCATGATCCATTGCAAAACCGAGTGTGCTCAGTCGCTCAATGTACCCCAACATCTTTAACACAAACTGTGAGGCAGAAGTGCCTTCCTGCATCTTAGAGGTGAAGAGGAGTCTGGAGACTTCGATCCTTTCGGATCTCGCCTGCTCTTCAAACAACTCATGAAGATGGAAGATGATGGTATAAGCATCCATATGCTCATGCTGCTTTTGCAGCTCAGGTATCATAGAGGCTAGCATGATGCAACTCGCAAGTTCAGAATCGGTCACATGTTTCTGATAGGCCACTAACTGGTCTGGGGTTGCACCCTCTGGAGGACGGTTGGGAAGTTGATCTTCAATGACATAAGCAAGCTTCTCTGCCTTGAGGACTATCCTCAGGTTTTGAAGCCAGTCCATGAAGTTTGGCCCAGTTAGTTTATTGGTGTCCAAAATGGAACGCAAATTCAGAGAAGACATGATTGAGTGATTAACCTAGAAATACAAATTGAGCTTATGTGAGAAGAATGATAAAGAATGTATCAACATACATTAATAAAATCCTATTTATTTTTTTCAAATTGAATAACCCTTCTTATCAATTCGGGAGATCGTAGGAACATCTCCAAATAGGTTGATATCCAACCATAGATAAGAACAACCATGGCTGTGGTCATCAAGTTTTTCTTAGCTATGAAGGTAGGTAATTATACCGATTACATATCACATATATGTAACTATCACTTTATGCTATCAACTAATTGAATGTTTGCATAAATCATTGGGTTGTTAACTCATTAACAAGTATGCAACATTATACATAGCACCCAACTGCACCTCTGTTTACATCGACCTTGGCTGTGGCACAACAAATCGATGCTCCAAGCTTAAGGCTGACCCATTAATCAAGAAATAGTTTTAATATGGTTGGAGCTCATTCAACCTTTTAGTCAGGCTTGGATGTGTCCAACAAACAAAACTAAGGATTGACCTCTGACTCCAACTATATTAATCATAAACTAATTCCATGGTTTGAACATGTTGAGGTTCAAGCCGGGCATGGATGTGTCCATCAACCCAAACGAGAAACAAAACTTCGGTTCTAACCATATTAATGGAAGGTGTTGGCCTTAATATTTTGTAAGGGGTTTTGGGTCACATCCTTTCTTTTCTAAGCACATTGATGACATAGAATTATGTCATGACTAACGATTTCCTTAATAAAGTATGTATGTGACTTAATTTATCAAGTCTCATTAATTGAATTAGGAACTGGATTTCCTAATTCCAATTTCATACTTTATTCAAGGAATTGTTTTGGGAAATAATTTCCTAAATTGTCATAATCAATTTCGGAAATAATATGTTTAAGACTTTGATTTCTCTAAATCAAATCTTATTAAATTAAGAGAGAGATTCCCTTAATTCAACCACATATTATTTTCACGAAAATCTCTTTTAAGAAACTCTATAGTAAACCATTTTCCTAATTAATTTTGGAGACAACAATATATTAGAGCATCACCTCTTAAATCAAATTTCCGAAATTTGATCACATATTTTATTCATGGATTAATTAATTACAACAAATTGTTTTCTAAGGGTGGCTCCCCGAGGCTCAGATACCCAAAGAAAAGTAATATGTCGTAAATCCAATTTGGTCCGCTCCCCGAGGCGTAACCAAATCAAACATGACAATTTTATTCAAAATTGGAAATTAAATTATAACAACTAACTTTAAATTGGACGGCTCCCCGAGGCTCAATCCAAAATAAATAATTTTGTTGATAATTTAAAAACTAATTCAAATTTAATTGTCAATTAATGATCCATTAATTTGTCTAGATTTTCTTGAAAGAAAGTGCCCAAAATTGCGAGATTTCATAATAGGTTTTCAGAATAATTGTAAGATTCTGGTACAAAGAAAACTTACATATTTCCAAAATTAGAAAATTTCTAAAATAGGAAATTTCCAAAATTGGAAAGTTTTCAAAAATGGAAAGTTTTCACAATTATTATAAAATTTCAAAAACTAGGATATTTCAAAAGTTTGCGAAATTTCATGAGGATTTCCAAACTTTGAAATTCCTAAATCTAAAATTTATCATAATTGGAAAGTTTCCATAATTAGAAAATTTTCCAAAATTGAGATCATGACAAAGTTTTCCACAAAACAATTATATGATTATGTCAAACACTAACCGACTCTGATACCTCTGTTGGAACCGGGTGCATGTTGACAAGGATACGGGTTCGTAAATTTTAAAATATTTACGTGCAGCGGATGAATTAGCATAAATAATTTCTTAAATTATTTTAACCTTGTATCTAGCATGCGACCTTATGATGTGTTGACATGATCATAAATTAAAATTTTGCGGAAATGTAAACTAATTTTCTTAGTACCTCGCGTAACTCGAAGTAAGGGACGAGATCCAACTGTAGCGTCCCTTGGAAGCTCCGCCTCTATTCGCGCCCACGCCGAGTTCTCTTCGGGATGACTTCGCAAAGCCATGAGTTTTGTGCCGACGAGAACTACTAGATTCTCCAAAGACACAACTAGAATATAAAGAGAGAGATATGGAAACTAACCACCAAGTAACGGAATCAATATTCCGTGAAGGAAGGAGTTGCGACCCACTTCTTCTTCTTCTTCTTTGGCACCTTCTTGGTGGAGACAACTCACGGCAACCCTAGGGTGCGCCGGCCCTAGGAGGGGTGTGCGCCGGCCATAGGATGAGGAGGGAGGGGGGGTGCCGGCCCTAGGAGGGGGAGAGAAGGAGATGGAGAGAATAAGAGAGGGAGAGAGCTACTAGATCTCTTGATAACTCAATTGTTGGAATTCAAGGCTTGCCTTTGGTTCCTTTATATAGTAGCCTCTCTATTGCTAAGTCTCCCTTTTAACGGAATTAACGGAATAAATTTTCATAAGAAATTTATCTTATAAATTTTCTTATGGATTAATCCGTTATGCCTAATTTTATTATAACTAACTTTATAATAAAACAAATAATCTCTCCTTTTAATTATGGAATAAAATTTGTATAAAATTTTTCTTATCATGAAAAAATCAATTCATAATTGATTTTATAAATTAAAATTAAACCAATTCATGGTTCATTTTAATTTCCATAAAAAGAATAAATTTCTACAATTTTCTTTATATAAATTTCTTTATATAAATTAATTTATTTATCCATAATTTTATAAAACAAATCACACTTGATTTATTTTATAATTTAAACCAATTAAATTGGTTTCCATCTTTAATGTGGCCGGCCAAACCAAAGTGGGTGGGCACCCTCTTTGGCCGGCCACACCAAGCCCCATCTCCTCACGAATTAAATTCATTTAATTCGCCCAATAAGCCTTCAAAAGACTTAGCCATTTTAAGCTTCCCATGCGCCTCTGATAAACTCAGATTCGACTTATTTCTCTTGATCGGAAAATCCAATTTTCAACTCGTTTTAAATCCCTCGGATTACTCGTAGTGCGAGTGACTAAATAGGCTTTTGATTTATGTTGGCCGTCTATAATTCATCAATTATAGAACGATCATGAGTGGCACCTAGTAGTGCATCATGATCCCCAATTAATCGAAAGATCAACGGTTGACTTCAGAAATAATTCTGAAACCCTTCAGCAGCTCTAATGAATCGTGCCTCATTCCCTTCACCATCTTATACCCACATGGTTCAGGACATGGTCTGTGTGTGTCAGTCCCCACTAGGCTGACTACGTCACACCTAGCCTAAGAGTGTCTTTCTCGTCCATTGGATTTCTAATTACTCTCATGTATTTAAGAGACTCATACTCTAAACATGACATGCTCTGGCCAGAGGCTTTGAGTAACAATCCGACGATAGGCCTGGGTATACATCTCCTCGCAAGGAGTGGTGAATCCTTTGTAGGTTGTTCAAACATCTTCGGGCACTTCGGCTTATACCCAACCATCCTGGGTCCACACCTGCTTGGAGATGCTTGCTTAAGATGTTAAAGTATAAGTCTCCATGACCAAGATGACTTGAACACCGCAAGTCAAAGGAACATCGCACTTAAGCTGTAGTAAGAACTTCACTGACATGTCTATATATAGACTACCATGTGAAGTTTTACAGCCAGTCACTCTAATGAACTAGTTCCCTTAACTAGCATTCATGTTTATCTCTGGACATCCCAATGTCGCCAGCTAGTGAGAATCAGCTGATTAGAGAATAACCCATGCTAGTCTCAACAGAATTGATAGTATCCGTATTTATCAATTCATCGACTAGGGACAATTTCAATACTTCACAATTGCACATGTAGAGATAATTACTGGTTGTGAATTCATCATAAATTCTCTCATGCTGTGAATTGTATTGTGGACACTCAGTAAATGAGTTTAAGATCCCAATCAAATACACAAACATGTATACTCAAATAGTAAATTTTTATTTATTAAAATAAATGTTTACAATCATAAGGCGATTGCCTTAGGACACTTCTCTCATATTACTAACAGTCGACTGGTAGTGAGAAATCAACCCCGAGTCCTATTTAAAGAGGACTTCGTGGTGGCTGAGTTTCTTGACAAAACTCACTTGGGAAAAGTGTGTTAGTAGTCTATTGTGTTCACAATGCGTCCAAGGTGTTGTGGCGAGGTTTCTCCACCCACAAGGAGCGACACGTGATAGCCGGAGGTTATCCGGGGAGTGATCCACCGACGGATTGTTGGATTAGTCACCCGGCCGGGGTGGATACCAACTAAATACGGGTTGTTAGCATTGTATATATTTATTGTTTTATTTATATTTCCGCTGCGCTAACAATCTTGTAGGAAGAAGGGGTTCAAAAAATCACTATTCACCCCCCTAGCGGACGACAACGATCCAACAGTTGGTATCAGAGCAGGGACTGCTCTTGATCGGACTAAGCGCCGAGAGAGTACACGCTAGAGGAGAAGAAACAATGGAAGATAAGTTGGGGGACAACATCTACACTCCACCGCCCTACGACAATGAGGATTTCTACTATTGGCGGGCGAGGATGATGAATTGGATTGGCATGGAGTGGGAGTGCATGGTCATGCTGGAAGAGCCCTTCGAAGTTCCAAAGGACAAGCATGGAAAGAAGCTTCGTCCTAGATATTGGACTCAAGAGCAACAAGACTACTCTAGGGCAAACAAGAAGGTAATAGATGTATTAATTGATGTTTTGCCTAACAATGTTTTGAGTATTGTAGGCAATTATAAAAATGCACACGAATTATGGACCAAGTTGGTGGAATATCACAAGAACCCTACACAAACTCAAGGAGTAGATGAACCCGAGGAAGTGAGCTCAATAGCTCAAGAGGAGGAAGAAATGTCCACATCCTCATGTGAAGAAGAAAGTGAGAGGTCATCCACCTCATCTAGAGAAGAGGAGGAGGTCACCACCTCAAGGATTGAGTGGGAGGAGAGACCCTCACCTACACATGATCAAGAGGAAGTCTCCACTTCATCCAAGGGTGAAGAGGAAGTCAACCAAGCCTCAACCTCCACCAAAGCAAGGACTAAAGACCACATTGTATGCTTTGGGTGCAATGAAAAGGGGCGCTACAAGGATAAGTGCCCACTAGCTCAAGCTAAAAGGAAGAAGATTCGATGCTTCACATGTGGAGAACTAGGGCATTATCACACTAAATGCCCTAGAGAAGGTGAGCTAAAGAAGATGAAAAATCTAAGAAAATGGGAAAAAGAAGAAAGAAGAAAGAGAAGAAGATCACAACAAGGAAGGACTACAAGGGTAAGGGAGGTACCCTCTAACCCTAGTTTAAAAAGAATTTCGATTTCAAGTTCTTCTTTACATTTCAAGAATCATGTTAATTACCCACCCATGCATGCTAGAACTATGAGAATTGTTTATTTGTGCATAATCATGGATTTAAGTACAATGATAGGACTAAGGGTAACAAGGTAGATCATAACCCTAAGAAAAGCATGCATCATGATAGACCTAAGACTTGGGTACCTAAGGATCAAGGCATTGACCCTAAGAAGGGGTGACAAATGCCTAAGAAAATGGATAGGTCTAGGAATGTCCAAAGTGGACATATGGAATCCAAGGTTAGAGGGCTAAAAAGGGAAAATCAAGCCTTAAGGGCAAGGCTTGATACTTTAGAGATGACCTTAGAAAGATTCAAGATTGGATCTAAAGGTCTAGACATGGTGTTGGGTAGCATCAAACCCAACTATGATAGGTCGGGTTTGGGCTATCAATCCAAGACCTCCAAGGGCAATGGAAAGAAGTATGCTGGGAAAGCATACAATCTTAGTAAGGAGGGAAAGTCTAAGGATGGCAAGGGGATGCCATCCAAGGGCAAAAAGAGTGACCTAACCAAAGGCAAGGTGTCCAAGGTTAAAAAGGTCAATTTTGTAGGCCAAGAGTCACCGGTGGCACACCGGTGTTGTCAAGTGTGGATGGAGTCACCTAGGGAGGTGGCTGATAACCGTTTTTGTCGTGTTACGGTTTCAAATACAATTAAGATATCGAATTCCTCTAAACTAATGTAGCATAGAGTAACTCGAGTCGTCTCCCAACGAATGTAGTTGATGCAAGATAAATCTCAGGATCGTATCTTATTGCTTTTGGGTTTTGGATATGAAACTGAGTTTTGGATTTAAGAGCTAGGACTACAAAATGAATAACAGAGCAAATATGAAACCTAATTCTAATTAAGGAAGGACAATGCAGATAAAGAAATCTAAGTTAACCTAACTACAATTGCAAAAAAGAAAAGGCAATGTGAAAGAAACATTCAAGAAGTAGGCATCAATGAAACCTAGGCATGGAGTAAAACCTATAGCATGAAAGAAATTTAATTTCCTAACCTAATTGCATGTAATGAAGATATGAAACTTAAAGCTATGGAAAGAGCAACATAAAGCAAAAATTAAACAATTAAGAAACATCACAACTGAAATTAACAGATCTAAGAAGCATTTAATCAAACACCTCATATGCATAATGGAAATTGATTCAAATAAGTGTTGATTGAAATGGGAAGGATCAAACTTGATACAAACATCAACAATTTAGCTCAAACAACCAACTATCAAAACAATCAACAACTGAATCAAGTCTAAAAATGCAAATTGACCCAAGAATCTGTGCTATGAAGAGTTCAACTGCTGCCAATTGGGTTGTGCCGACTAATGAAGGTTGGCTGCTGGATCTGTTGCCGTGAAGAAGAAGGTGTTGCCGAATGCTATTGAAGAGGAACCAAAACTTGGAAAAACAGAAGCTGTGCTGGGAATTGAAACTGCTAAAAGAGAACTGTGAAGAACTGATAAGAAGGGCTGCTGAGAAGTAATTGCTGGAAAATGGATCTGAATGCTACTGAATCTGACGAGCTGTGAAAGGATATAAAACTGCTGAAAACGAATTGCAAGGAAAGAAAACGCTGAAGAAAAAATTGATAAAGAAAAACAAATGCTGTAAAGGAATTTGATCGATGGCGTGCGGTGGAGATGGCTGATCGTTTTCTCTCCGAACCCCGAAAGAGAAAGCTGCGGTGGAGATGGATGGCTGCGACGGCTGCGTTCGGCTACGTTCGGCTAGAGCTCGGAACCCCCAAAGCCCTAGCTTGTGGTCGCCGGTGATGAAAATGGAGGAATGTTCTCTCTGAACCCCGAAAGAGAACTCTTCCTCTCTTCTCTCCGAACCCCGAAAGAGAAGAGATGGAGCTCCGGCCGGCTATGATTCGGAACCCCCTTGCCCTAGCTTCGTGCAATGGCCGGAGATGGTGGTGGATGAAGAGGAAGGTGAGTCACCTGCGTGTGATGGTGTGTAGCCGATCGATGCCCTAGCTCTGTGGGTTCCTCTTCCTTTTGTTTGTGTCCCTGGCTGCAGCGATTGGGTTTGGTCAGCCAAGCCACAGCTCGTGTTCGATTCACCAGCTTGGGTTCAGTCCAGTAGCCAAGCCACTTGAGTTTAGCCAGACAATGATTCAGTCCAACAGTTGGTTTGGTCCAGCAGCTTGATTTGAATTAGCTATAAATGGGTTCAGCCAAATTCGGCCCTGGTTCAGTTAATGGTTCAGCCCAGGGTTCAGTTCTTTGGTTCAGCCAAGCACTCGAGTTCGGCTTGCGCTTGAGCTTGGCTTGGGTTCAGTTCTTCAGCCCAACAGTTCAGAAGGTGGTTCGGTCCAGTCAGTCAAGCCCAGCGGTTCGATTCAATCAACTCGAGTTCAGCCAGCTTTAGGGAAGAAGAACTTGAATACTTAGCAACGGACGGCTGAGATCAATCTGACTTCATCCAACGGTCGGATCTCTTCAAATCTGAACCAAACTCCACAGATCCCAATCAATGGTCGTGATCTATCTATCCCCATCTCGGATTAACCAGATCAGTGGCGGATGGTCCAGATCTTCCCTTTTCTTGAATGGATGGTCTAGAACATCTTGAGCTTGATCCAACGGTCAGATTCTTCCGATCTGGCTGAAATTTTCAGACCTTGATCTATGGTCATGATTGATTCTATCTTGGATTCGGATCGACCAGAAGTTGACCGATGGCTTAGATCTAGCCGGTCTCTGGAATGGACGGCTCCTATTAATTCGATGCTTGATCCTTTTGATCTGGATCCAATCCTGACTCAAGTTTGACCCAATTTGATCTAGGTCCATGATCAATTGAAGCCTATAAAATGTTATTCAAATTTAGTGCCAAAAATATCCCACATATACAATGATTAGAATTAAATGCCAAAATGAAGGGAATACATAAAACCTAGTAAAATTGCAAACTTAAGCATATAAAATGTGGATCAAACATGGATTTTAGAGCCGAAAATAATCAACAAAATGATGATTATCAACTCCCCCACACTTATTCTTGCACGTCTCGGGCAAGTAAACAAAACTAAAAGAAAACAACATATCTCCCAAACATTACATCCCCTATCAATACTTAAGGAAATAATAAAAGAAAGTTACTTAGGATCATCAAGTCTCAAGCATCCATGTAGTTATGGTTCCAAATCTCACATAAGTCAAAAACATGGTAATTTCATCAACTTGAATAAACTAAGCATGACAAAAACCTCACAAGATGGATATATCCACTGATGCTCACAAAAATAACAAATATGGAAGTGGAGTTCTCGCAAAACATTCATGACATTGCACTACCATATGCTTGCTTATCTTCTACTTCTCCACTACTATAACATTAAGTACACAAATCAAGAGGACTTTTCAATGAATGATAATGAAACCAAGTGCTGACAAGAAAGCAAGAATGGTAGATAACAAAGAAGATCATAGAGAGCATGAAAGAAGATAAAGAGAATATGAGAGCATTGGGGTAATTAACATGATGTATACAATCAAACAATAGGCCAAAATAAATAACTCAATCAAACCTCCAACACTCAAAATTATCCTTTCACATTCTCAATGCACTACATATCAACCACTTACAACATCTCTCAAAATGCATGTATGTATCAACAACTTCACTCTTGAGATTCTCTAATAAAAATATCAAATGAGTATACATCAAGAAAATATTCCTTTTTTTTTCATCACTAACAAAATCTAGAATGCTTGAGGATTTTTTTTTTCACATAGGGAGATTTTTTTTTCATTCTTTTCTCTCTTTTTTTTTCTTTTTTTTTCATCTTTATTTTTTCTATCTCTCTTTCTTTTTTTTTACATAGAGAGATTTTCTCTTTTTTTTCAAAGAGAGAGATTTTTTTTTCCACATAAGCATTCGTCCATACACACTTGTCTCCCCGCGAAACTACTAAGTATGTAACAAAGCATGATACATCTCAAACTTACAATAATAGATGCTAATAAAAATGTACTCATCATGCAATCACCCAATGCTTTCATCGCATGCTCAAGGAAAGATCAAGCTAACAAGGATATGACAATGAGAATATAGTGACAATGAGAAGACGATGAAACAGAAAATAATAGGTGAAACGCTCTCTAGAACAATAGCACGGTAGAGGGAAAACTAAGAGTTCAACAAGAAAGGTTGCCTCTATCATATTCATGTAAGCTTATGTTAATGTAATTTCAAAAAGAATCAAAGCAAGTTCTAGAGTGTCAAGTATCACAAATGCTATCACACATAAGAGGATTAAGGATAGGCATGGCAATATCCTCACTAGGTGATCAATAAAATGTCATGCTTAATCCAACAAGATAGAGTCTATCACCACAACAAATGACTAAATTCAATTAATATCCCCAAGCATACCAAGGAAACCAAAACTCAATAGTCAGACTTAACCATCTTTTATGATTCTCAAAGCATAATAAAGGAACATGTAAGGAGATACAACTCGAATTCAAACAAGATTTATTCAAAACCAAACAAAATGCAGAATGAGGAAACAAAGTATAAAAGTAAACAAACATGCGAGTATAAACATAAAGAAAAATAAGAAAAGGAAAGTAAAGGAACAAACTCCCCTTTATTCCTGGCGGCTGGAGATGTTCAGGTAGTGGTGGAGATGTTCAGGTGGTCGAAGGCGATTAAGATGCAAGATCCACTTAAGAGAGTGAGTGCTACTAGTCAAAATACAAACAACTCCTCCCTCTTGATGCTTTTTGGAAGTTCTTCCAGGAGGTTGGAGTCTGTTCAGTTGGAGCACCCACTCCAGAAGTCTTCGGGGCCCTGCAAAACCATGTAATACCTCTCTCAAGCGTGCAGGGTAAGAAAGAAATGTAATATCGTCAATCTCTACATAAAAAGAATCCAAAAATGCAGCACATCCAAGAAAATCAATTATTGGCACCTCAATGAAGTTTTCACAATTAATATCTAAATAAGATGTAGCAAGACATGCATCACAACCTAAAAAATCAACCATGGGTACCTCCATGAGTTTTTCACACTCAACTTCAGCATAAGATATAGCAAGAGATTCATCATAATAAACCACATCAATTTCAGGCTCATCTAAAAATTTTTCACAATTAAAATCCATCTCCACAAAAGATGTATCAAAAGATTCATCATAACAAACAACATCAATTTGGGGCACTTCTAAAAAAATTTTACAATCCATATCCACAAAAGATGTATCAAGAAATTCATCATAACAAACAACATCAATTTTAGGTGCCTCTAAAAATTTTTTACAATCAATAAAATCAGTTTGAAGCACCTCTATGCAATCTTCAGAAGAAATAGGAGGAATACTTACCTGATCTTTCTGAAGAATACCTGGAGGTTCTATAAGAGTAGATGTAATTATTAGTTCCTCCTGGTAATGAGCAATCTCTTTTTCAGGTTCAGGTTCTGGTGATTCTTGGGTTCTTGCTTTCACCATGCAAGTCCCTACACTTCCTGGTTTGTCCTCTGAATCTTCTAATGTATCCATCACTGTTGGTGGTCCCTGGGGCTTAGTGCAATCCCCTACACCTGTAGAATCCTCTCCTATGCATGCTTCTTCAGTAATTTCTGCAGCAACAATATTAGAAAAATTAGGACCATCAATAACACTATCATCACAAAATAAAAGATGAGAAGGGTCCTGTAGTGCTTCAGAATCCTCTTCTTGAGCTGAAACATTTGGAAATGAATTTTGAACAAGAACTTCAGGAGGAATGCATGCTGTAGGTTTCCGAATTTTGATGACTTCTTCTTCTTCTTCTATCAACCTCCAAATTAGTTCACGATCATACCCCTTAAAATCCTGAGTAGCCTGAGGAGATGGTTGGCTTGATCCTTGAACTTGCATTTGATTCATTTGACTAGCAATTTGTCCAACGCCTCTTTCGATGTCCTGAAGCCTTTGTTGCTTTTGTTGATATTGTAGAACTTGTTGAAACATCTCCTCCAGCCTTTGTTGTTGAGCCTCACTCTCATTAGGATTCTCAAAGCCTCCTTGATTGGTGTGGAAATCTTGCTGGTCTTGAAATGTAGCATAAGGCTGCTGAAGACCAAGAATTGGCTGTGAATTCTGAAATGGGAACTGTTGGGGCTGCTCAAATGGTTGAATGGGCTGATTTGACTGCTGAAAATTTGGCTGGAATGATGGTTGAAATTGCTGAGAAGTGTAGCCCTGGAAATCTTGGATCTGAGGTTGAAATTGTGGTGGTGAACACTGAAATTGAGTGGGCTGGAAATTCTGGTTTTGAAACTGAAAATTTGGATCGTATGGCTGTGAATATTGCAGAGGTTGTTGAAAATTCTGTATAGGTTGAAATTCTTGCTGCCATGGCTGAGGTTGAGGCTGAAAATGATTATTTCCCTGCTGAAAACTTACAAAAGGCTGCTGGAAATCTTGGTTAAGATGCTGAAATCCTTGGTTTGGTTGAACTTGATGGAAGGGTGGTTGCTGAAAATTCTGATTATTTAAACACCCTTGCTGAATTCCTTGGAAAGGTAATTGATCTTGTTGATAAGGTTGCTGAAAGTTGGGCTGAAATTGCTGAAATTGGGGCTGAAAATCTTGCTGAAAATTTGGTTGATTTGGCTGAAAATTTTGGAAAGGCTGCCCTTGCTGAAATTGTTGGAATGGTGGTTGAAATTGCTGAGGTGGCTGAAATGTAGGCTGAATCGGCCGCTGGTAAGTAGATGAATGAGCTTTATGTTTTTGTTGGTATTCCAACACCTTACACCAACATTTCAACTCCACCAATGACTCTTTTATCTCTGTATAGTCCTCTGGTGAAAACAATTTGATCTTACAGCCCTGTTACACAACAAACAAGAAAAATGGCAGCAACCGTATACAAAAGATAAAGCAATCAAAAATAGAATCAAAAGATACAATTATCAAGCACCACTACATTCCCCGGCAACGGCGCCAAATTTGATAACCGTTTTTGTCGTGTTACGGATTCAAATACAATTAAGATATCAAATTCCTCTAAACTAATGTAGCATAGAGTAACTCGAGTCGTCTCCCAACGAATGTAGTTGGTGCAAGATTAATCTCAGGATCGTATCTTATTGCTTTTGGGTTTTGGATATGAAACTGGGTTTTGGATTTAAGAGCTAGGACTACGAAATGAATAACAGAGCAAATATGAAACCTAATTCTAATTAAGGAAGGACAATGCAGATAAAGAAATCTAAGTTAACCTAACTATAATTGCAGAAAAGAAAAGGCAATGTGAAAGAAACATTCAAGAAGTAGGCATCAATGAAACCTAGGCATGGAGTAAAACCTATAGCATGAAAGAAATTTAATTTCCTAACCTAATTGCATGTAATGAAGATATGAAACTTAAAGCTATGGAAAGAGCAACACAAAGCAAAAATTAAACAATTAAGAAACATCACAACTGAAATTAACAGATCTAAGAAGCATTTAATCAAACACCTCATATGCATAATGGAAATTGATTCAAATAAGTGTTGATTGAAATGGGAAGGATCAAACTTGATACAAACATCAACAATTTAGCTCAAACAACCAACTATCAAAACAATCAACAACTGAATCAAGTCTAAAAACGCAAATTGACCCAAGAATCTGTGCTGTGAAGAGTTCAACTGCTGCCAATTGGGTTGTGCCGACTGATGAAGGTTGGCTGCTGGATCTGTTGCCGTGAAGAAGAAGGCGCTGCTGAATGCTATTGAAGAGGAACCAAAACTTGGAAAAACAGAAGCTGTGCTGGGAATTGAAGCTGCTAAAAGAGAACTATGAAGAACTGATAAGAAGAGCTGCTGAGAAGTAATTGTTGGAAAATGGATCTGAATGCTACTGAATCTGACGAGCTGTGAAAGGAAATAAAACTGCTAAAAACGAATTGCAAGGAAAGAAAACGCTGAAGAAAAACATGATAAAGAAAAACAAATGCTGTAAAGGAATTTGATCGATGGCGTGCGGTAGAGATGGCTGATCGTTTTCTCTCCGAACCCCGAAAGAGAAAGCTGCGGTGGAGATGGATGGCTGCGACGGTTGTGTTCGGCTACGTTCGGCTAGAGTTCGGAACCCCCAAAGCCCTAGCTTGTGGTCGCCGGTGATGAAAATGGAGGAAAGTTCTCTCCGAACCCCGAAAGAGAAGAGATGGAGCTCCGGCCGGCTAAGATTCGGAACCCCCTAGCCCTAGCTTCGTGCAATGGCCGGAGATGGTGGTGGATGAAGAGGAAGGTGAGTCGCCTGCGTGTGATGGTGTGTGGCCGATCGATGCCCTAGCTCTGCGGGTTCCTCTTCCTTTTGTTTGTGTCCCTGGCTGCAGCGATTGGGTTTGGTCAGCCAAGCCACAGCTCGTGTTCGATTCACCCAGCTTGGGTTCAGTCCAGTAGCCAAGCCACTTGAGTTCAGCCAGACAATGATTCAGTCCAACAGTTGGTTTGGTCCAGCAGCTTGAGTTGAATCAGCTATAAATGGGTTCAGCCAAATTCGGCCCTGGTTCAGTCAATGGTTCAGCCCAGGGTTCAGTTCTTCAGCCCAACAGTTCAGAAGGTGGTTCGGTCCAGTCAGTCAAGCCCAGCGGTTTGATTCAATCAACTCGAGTTCAGCCAGCTTTGGGGAAGAAGAACTTGAATACTTAGCAACGGACGGCTGAGATCAATCTGACTTCATCCAACGGTCGGATCTCTTCAGATCTGAACCAAACTCCACAGATCCCAATCAATGGTCTTGATCTATCTATCCCCAGTTTGAATTAACCAGATTAGTGGCGGATGGTCCAGATCTTCTCTTTTCTTGAATGGATGGTCTAGAACATCTTGAGCTTGATCCAACGGTCAGATCTCTTCCGATCTGGCTGAAATTTTTAGATCTTGATCTATGGCCATGATTGATTCTATCTTGGATTCGGATCGACCAGAAGTTGACCGATGGCTCAGATCTAGCCGTTCTCTGGAATGGACGGCTCCTATTAATCCGATGCTTGATCTTTTTGATCTGGATCCAATCCTGACTCAAGTCTGACCCAATTTGATCTAGGTCCATGATCAATTGAAGCCTACAAAATGATATTCAAATTTAGTGCCAAAAATATCCTACATATACAAAGATTAGAATTAAATGCCAAAATGAAGGGAATACATGAAACCTAATAAAATTGCAAACTTAAGCATATAAAATGTGGATCAAACATGGATCAGTAGTTGAGTGTAAGATGCAACGATTGAGAATGATGGCACGGGAAGAGAACCGATAGGCTCGGTGCATCCGTGGGATGCGGAGGTCTGTGGAAGAGTACACTGGTGGAGTGACAAGAACGTGCGCAACATCCGAGGGACGAGAAGCTGGGAGGAAGTCCGTTCGAGGCAAAAGCCAGAGTCGGGTTCGGGCGAGCTTAACTCAGGACGGAAAAGTCAACATGAATGTTGACATTGACCATTTGGTCAATTGAGACACCTCAGTTGCCATGAGAGGTACCTCAGCTGAAAGTTTCAACTTTGCGCAAAAGCTAAACTGAGGTGCCTCAATTTGAGCTCGAGGTGCCTTATATCAGAACTTAGGCACCTCAGAACAAAACTTATCAATAAGTTACCATTGGCACCCGTGGATAAAACATTATCCATCTGAGGCACCACAGGTCCACATAAACACAATGGTAATATTGAGTTTCGGACTATAAATAGTCTCCAAAAGCTAGGATTGAAATATAATAACTGTACTCAATATTCCTAGTCTTTTTCTGTGCTTCTCAAAGAGTATAAGAGGCTTCTCCGCTTACAACAAAAGGAGATTCTTTCTAGTGAGCTTTCATTACCTTGGATTAGCAATCGTCCTGGTTGCAACCAAGTAAATCACAGCCTCACCCTTTTAGTTGTTGTTCATTGTTTATGTGTTTTAATTAACTATTAAAACTAACTTCTATCTTTGTAAGAATTTGCAAAAGATCAAGTTATTCATTGCAGGATAATTCACCTCCTTCTTGCCAGCCTGCCAACGGTCCTACAAGTGGTATCAGAGCGGGTTAGCTTTTGAAGGGCTGACTGCCGGATAAAGAAAGGGATATGGCCGGAACTAGTATTCACCCATCGAAATTCGAAGGAGACTTCACTATTTGGAAGAAGAAAATGGAGGTATTCTTTCGTACTGATTTTGAAATTTTACTAATTAACAAATATGATTTTGAAGTTACCAAAGATGCAAACGGAGATGAAAAGGAGCATCTATGGAACAAGAAGAATCAAGCTGAATCAGTAGCCAATGGAATGGTTGAATTCCACTTACTAATGATTCTACCACCTCAAGAAGTCAACTGCATCAGCAGTTACCACTTTGCAAAAGAGCTATGGGAGAAGTTTTTAGAACTTCACGAAGGTATGTCAGAAGCCAAGTTAGCAAGAAGAGATCTCCTCCGGAACCAGCTAACAAATCTTCGGATGAAGGAAGGGAAAACTGTGGTTGAACTTCATGCAAAGATCAAGGAATTGATCTCCAGACTCACCAACCTCGATGAATCAGTAACAATCATGACTCAATCCGATACACCCTCAATGTCTTCTCAAGGACCCAGGAGTGAACTTCAATAGTGGATGCCTACTATATCTCAATGGATCTGGAGGTAAGTACCCTTGAAGAATTGTTTTCCACTTTTGAGTTACATGAATCTCGGTGTGCAGGAAATAAAAATAAGACGGACAATATTACCCTGAATGCGAGGAGTGTTGGATAGCTTGGCGGGTTTCCTAAGCGAATACCGAGTCGTCCATGGGAAACCTCTCCATGTCCACGGATTAAAATTTTAATCCGAATGGAGACCTATCTCCCAAACGACCGTCTCGTTGCCGTACTAATTGATTCAAGTTACAACTTGGCCAAATTTGATGCGTAGACCTTGTAACTCGCTAACCAATTAGTTGCGAAAAAAACGACGAGTGGATTGCCGATTTTTGTATTTATCATCGGGGTCCACAATAATTAATTATCACAATTAATTAACAAATAATTAATGACAAGATAATTAATTAAACCACACATGAAATAATAGAAATCAAGGGACCCAAAGAGAAGGTTATATCTTTCCTTTAACCTCGCGATCTTCTATTGTATGACCCTCCCCTCTTGGACATCATGTGGGTGACAATCTACCAAGAACCGTGGTCACCAAGTCAATCCCTTCTCCTTGCGCCAACCAAGCCCTAACCTTAAGGTTGCCGCCGGCCACTCCAAGGAAGAAGAAAATCCAAACACAAACACTACTATTCCTTTCCTCCTCCGTCGGCGCCCGAGCTATGAGTTGCTATCCACAGCAACTTGTCTTCTTCTCCACAGCAACGTGCTGAGCAGCAAGAAGCTCCCTTGGGGCAAAGTTACGAACTTGGCTCCCTTGGACAAAGTTGCGTGAGCAACTTGGCTGAGACAAAAGTTGCATGAGCAACTTGAGTTGGTCCTTCTCCACAGCAGGAGTCAGCACCGCACACCCAAACGTGAGAGGGAGGGAGATAGGAGGAGAGGAGAGGCTTAGGGTTCTCTTGTGTTGAATTGGATTCTTGGTTTCATGCCACCTTGGGGTATATATAGGGCTATAATAGGGACCATGAGGAGGAGTTGGGTCTTGGCCACCCAATAGATCAAGGCCCGATCCATTAATGAAGATCCATTCCATTAAAGGAACCTCATTGATCTACCTCACCAACCCCCATATTTAAATATGGGCTCCACCTATTTTGAGTATAATTTTCTCCCCGTGTTTAAGATATCGAATGCCCGTTGATTAATTTAAATTACTGATAATTTTAATTAATCAACATCTAACTCCTTGATTAGTACCACTCATCCTTATCATCATGTCGGATCAAGTCCACCTGTAGGATTTAACATGATGAACCTTATGAGCTCATCAAGGGGGCATTATCATCTCGACTCACCAGGACACAGTTTTCGTCTATAATCAATGGCACACCATGTAAATAATATTATTTCCCAATTTACTGGGCCTATCGATTTAATAGAATAAATCTCACTCATTGGTAAATCAAAGAAATAAATACTAAGTGCATGTGCCCGTTATTATATCGGGATTCAGAGTATGTACTCCATAATAAACTGAGGTCTGATCCAATTATAAAGTCAGTATAAATTGGATCACCTCTATATCGGTCCTGCTCAATGTACACAAAGTACACTAGTGTAATTCTATGGTCAAGATAAACCAACACCAAATTACACTACAACCATCCCGATGGTTTGTTCAACTCCATCTCGGTTGTGAGCCTCTACTTATACTTTACAAGACACTGATAACATGATCTTCTGTGCGACACCACACACCATGTTATCTACAGTGTAAAGTATTATACATTATGCACATACTAATATAAACATGCAAACATTGATCTTGTGATTCTCTTTCAAAATGTAGATGTCCATACAGAAAGCAAGGCTTTTAGTATACATCCTAACAATCTCTCACTTATACTCAAAGACTCTGCTGTCCTCACAATGCCATATATCAGACTCTCATATCCTCCACATGCCTATTGAATGCTCTCACTATCAATGCCCCAGTGAAAGCATCTGCTAGGTTGTCCTCTGATGTAATCTAGGCGACAACAACTCGTCGCTTAGGTGGTACTTGCGCTCTATGTGTTTACTCGCCTTATGGGCTCGTGGTTCCTTCGAGTTTGCAACTACACCATTGTTATCACAACAAATTGTGATAGCTCTGGGCAAACCAGGAATCACATTCAAGTCCATCTAGAGGTTCCTGAACCATACAGCTTCCTTTGGCCGCCTTAGAGACTGCCACATATTCAGCTTACTTGGTGTAGTCCGCCATGCATTTCTGCTTGACACTCCTCCATACTATGGTTCCACCTCCTAAAATAAACACAAAACCCTGAGGTAGACTTACTTTTGTCCCTATCTGATTGGAAGTCTAAATCCGTATAACCCACAGGGAGTCATTGGTCTGCCAGTAAACCAGCATATAATCCCTAGTCCCTCTCAGGTACTTCAGTATATACTTTACCGCAATCCAATGTCCCTGTCCAGGGTTACTCTGATATCTACTAACCATGCCCACAGCAAAGCAGATATCTGGTCTCGTAAACAACATAGCATACATGAGGCTTCCTACAACCGATGCATAAGGAATAGCCTTCATCTCCTCTATCTCCTTTGATGTTTTAGGACGCATCTCCTTAGATAGAGGAACTCCATACTTGAAAGGTAGAAAACCTTTCTTGGAGTTTTCCATGCTAAAACGAGCTAGGACAGTGTCTATGTATGAAGCTTGAGATAAGCACAACATCCCTTTCTGGCGATCTCTTATAACCTTGATCCCAAGGATGTGTCCCGCTTCTCCCAAGTCCTTCATAATAAACTGTTTGGACAATTATACCCTTACATTTGATAATATTTTGACATTGTTGCCAATGAGCAAAATATCATCTACATATAGTACAAGAAATACTAGTATTTCTATCACATCTCTTATATACACAAGAATCATCCGGACTTTGAACAAATCCATATAACTGGATTACCTCATCAAAGTGGATGTTCCTCGTCATAGGTCTAGGGATCAGGTTCACGTTCGCCTAGGACCAAGTCCAAAAGACTCTCCCAAGAACATGAATCTATCAGGTTGTCTAACAACCCTCCCACTATGATGAGGTACTACTTATGTATCTTCTGTGACACGCGGTGCAGTGACTTGTGGTATATCCTCCTGTACAATTGGTACTAAGGTCGGAACACCCCCTCTTAATACCTCAAGAATAATTCTACTCATGGGTTTGTGGTTCATCACATAGTTTTTCTCTAAGAATCGAGCATTCGTGCTAATGATTGCCCTCTGATCCTTAGGACTATAGAATAAACCACCTTTCGCCCCTCTAGGATAGCCTACGAACAAGCACACTTCTGTACGAGATTCCAACTTATCAGTATCTCCCTTCAGCACATGTGCTGGACTACCCCAAATCTGAATATGTCTTAGACTAGGCTTTCACCCAGTCCACAATTCTGTGGGAGTAGAGGGTACTGACTTAGATGGTACCAAGTTTAGTATGAACGCTGCCGTTTCCCGAGCATATCCCCAGAATGAATCCGGCAACTCGGAGTAGCTCATTATTGACCTAACAATCTCCATAAGAGTCCTATTCCTTCTCTCTGCTACACTGTTCTGTTGGGGTGTACCGGGTGCAGACAATAGGGACTGAATCCCAGCCTCTGATAAGTAAGTCCTAAACTCTCCTAAGAGTATTCGCCACCACGATCTAATTGTAGTATCTTGATACTTTTACCTTGATGTTTCTCCACATCAGCCTTAAATTCTTTAAACTTATCAAAGCATTCAGACTTGCGACGCATCAAGTAAATGTTGATGCAGTCTGACCCTGGTTGTTGTTTTGGTGTTGACATCGATTTTAGTTTAGGTTGATGAGATGATTGGGATTAAGTCCTGGTCGTGGACTAGGCATACCTAGTGAGACTAGGTTTGATGAAAGCCTGACTTGGAGGGTCAGGTCCTAGCTTGAGAAGCTAGGTGGATGAAATCCTAACTGGGAGGGTTAGGTGATTGGAAATCCTGGTGAGTGAAGCCGGGTCCTGGTGAGTGAAGCCAGGAAGCCTAACTTGGAGGGTTAAGTGTGGAAAAGTCCTATCTTGGAGGGCTAGGTGTGGAAATTCCTAACTCGGAGGGTTAGGTGATTGAAAATCCTGGTGAGTGAAGCCGGGTCTTGGTGAGTGAAGCCATGAAGCCTAACTTGGAGGGTTAGGTATGGAAAAGTCCTAGCTTGGAGGGCTAGGTGTGGAAATTCCTAACTCGGAGGGTTAGGTGATTGGAAATCCTAGTGAGTGAAGCCGGGTCCTGGTGAGTGAAGCCAGGAAGCCTAACTTGAAGGGTTAGGTGTGGAAAAGTCCTAGCTTGGAGGGCTAGGTGTGGAAATTCCTAACTCGGAGGGTTAGGTGATTGGAAATCCCGATGAGTGAAGCGGGGTCCTGGTGAGTGAAGCCGGTTGACTGAAGTCCTGGTGAGTGAAGCTGGGCACGGAGTCTTGGTCCGAGGGACTGAGCACGAGTCAGGGGAGGTTGGGAGCCAGTTCTCTTGACTTAGAGTGGGTTTGGCCTAGCCTGGATCAGTCTGGTGATCGATCAGGGAAGTTGGCACGAAGTTCCCTTGTGGATCGGTCTGGTGACCGATCCAACTATGACTGATCGGTCTGGTGACCGATCAGGGAGCATACAGTGGGTTTTGGGAACCTTACTGCTTGGCTCCTGATCGGTCCGGTGACCGATTAGGGATACTGTTTAGATCGTTCTGGTGAACGATCAAGTGTCGCGAGTTCCTCACTATGACCGATCAGGATGGAGCCTGATCAGTCTAGGCATGCCCTGATCGATCTGGTAATCGATCAGGAGGTTTGGATTGCGAAACTGGGAAATCACCCTGCAAAGGGGTGGATCGGTCTGGTGACCGATCCACGACTTGGGATCGGTCTGGTGATCGGATCCCGGAGAAGTCGTGATTTCTGATTACGCGTTGGGGACCGATCAGGATAGAGCCTGATCGGTCTGAACCCACCCTGATTGGTCTGGTGACCGATCAGGAGGCTCTCTGATCAGTCCGGTGACCGATCACTTTAATTCAAACGCGCTGTCAGACCCTCTGATCGTGTCTGATCGCACTCTGATTCCTACTGATACACTACTGATACTTGTTCTGAGCCCTCTGATGTTTGATCTTCTGTTGATTTGCTGCTCTAATATGCTGCTAAGTGTGCAGGTGACTTAGAGATCATCCAAGGGAAGTCAAACGAAGGTTTTCGCTATAGCAGGTTTGTCCATTTGCTTCCGCAGGTTGTAACATTCTCTGGCACGAGCTGCAACAGCTGAGGAGCTGATGACCTGGGGCTCAACTGGAGGGGTTTCAGTGAGTCCAGAGGAGGTCAGGGGTAGCTGGCTGACTGTAGGTGAGCAGCTGGGAGCTGCTGCAGAGGAGCGTATGACCTGGCGATGGAAGCTGGTTAAGCTATGTAGTGGAGGAGGAGCTGTATACTGGTTGCGACATCTCTTGTTCTGCTTGTGCGATTACTGTGATCCATCTCTTGAGCAACTCTACTGTGAATCTTGAGCAGCCTTGTGTTACTTGAGCACTTGGAAGAGAAATAAGGAGCTTGGCGAGTCCATCAGCGAGAAGACACGAAGAAGGGAATTCTTGTGTGATATCTGTGCTGAGTGGAGTTCGGTGAGAAGTTTGCTTGTGTTCTTGTGGTTCTAAGTGCTCAGTAAGGCTTCTTCTTGTGTTTCCTGTACTTAATACTTCATCATCTTGAAACGCTGTGGAGAGGTTACTCAACCGAGAAGGAGGTTGTATTTTATCCGGATTTTCCGGGGCTTGATCTGCCGACGATCAAGGGATCGCCCACCTTAAGGGCACGCCAAGGAGTAGGGGCAAGTTATCCCCGAACCTTGTAAATCCTCTTTGTTAGCGTTCTTGTGCTTGTGCTTAGCTTAGGGTTTAGATTCTGCATACTCTATTTTTGTATTGCTTCCGCTGTGCTACTAACATTCAAGTGTAGAAATCTCCAAAGAGAAAGCGATTTGTGGTGTCTGGCTATATTCATCCCCCCTCTCTAGCCATCCAAGTTCCAACAGTAAATGTATCCATACCTTGAATAATCATCTATAAAGGAGACGAAGTATTCAAAGCCACGTCTAGCCTGGATAGACATAGGACCACACTGTAGGACCGGTGCCGTCGATAGAAGGGGGGGGGTGAATATCGACCGTTGAAAAATCTTCAGAAACTTCGTAAGACTTTCGATCATCATTCTAGACTCAAAGCGTTAGTGCAGCGGAAAATAAACAGAGTGAAGAAAAACACTAACAACACAGCGCACGCGGGATTTACTTGGTTCCCAACCCCCCAGGGTCAGTACATCCAAGGCCAAAGCACGGGAACGCTGTCCACAATTGGTCTCCTTTCCGGACTTTCCGGAGGTGGAGAAACTCGTCTTACAGTGCAGAAGTACAATCAAAATATAGCAAAGTAAGTACAGAATAATAAAATGCAAACCGAACAAGCAAGTTTTGAAACTCGACCGATCTGGACCTCCGAAGTGTCGTGCACTTCCTCTTGGAGCCTCCCGGTCGTAGAGCATCATCTTTAGCACCTTGTGGTCGGTCAGAATAATCAGAATCACTCTGGAAAGTTCTGTTTGAAGCAGATGGGTCGAAGCCCCTTATATAGGCTTCATTCGGGCGCCTAATACGTTGGGGGCGCCCCGACAGACTTGGTCAAACCTTATCCCCGTGCCGAACTCGCCGCGGCTGATAAAACCTCTGACCAGGGCGCCCCGAAACTCCCAGGCGCCTGAGTGAAGGCTTATCTGTGTTTCGAACTCCAAACAGCAAATACAGCTTTCAACTTGGTCGCCCGTATCATCCCGGGCACCTGAATGGAAGCCTATTCTGCTTACTTCACTAAACTGCATCTTTTTCTCTTTGGGTTGGGCGGCTGGATCACACTGGGTGCCTAGCTTCAAAGCTTTCAACCCAAAACTGGGTTTTCTTCTTTGATCTGGGCGCCCCCATCAATAGGGGCGCCTGGGTTGGCTGGTTTCCAGCCCCTTGCTTGCTTTGTCTTCGGTTCTTGGTACCTTCAAGATACATAAACACAAAGCAAATATACATACAATATTAGCCTTAAGGATTTGGTTTCGACTTCAGATTTCCACGAAACCCTAGGTCGAACCGATGCAAGTTCCCACCCCCGAGAACGCGCCTTTCACCTACTCCATTCAGGAGACGGTTGCCACCCAGTCCTTCAGGTGGACTTTTGCTTATCTTCCGATACTCTTGGATCTCGAGACGTCCGAACCCCGACCCGTCTCTACTTCTATCCTTAGTCATCGCTCAGCTATGTTGCTCAATCCCTCGGACCAAGACTTCGTGCCCAAACCCTAAGTCCAGGACTTCGGTGCCCAACCCTCAGCCAGGTCTTCTTGCCCAGTCCTCGACCAGGACTTCGGTGTCCAACCCTCGGCCAGGTCTTCTTGCCCAGTCTTCGACCAGGACTTAGTGCCCAACTTCCGAGCAGGTCTTCGGTGCCCAACCCTTTGTCAGGACTTAGTGCCCAATCCTCGATCAGGACTTAGTGCCCAATTCTTCGAACCAGGACTTATTGCCTAGATGTACTAGGACTTTGGTACATTTTGTTACTCCTCTCTTAACTCCTCTTCTCTTGTTTAATGTATCACTGACTAAGTCTATTGTCGAACATTAAAACACTTAGAGGAGGACATCACTGATGCAACTTGCACCAACAATCTCCCCCTTTTTGATGTTTGACAATATCTTAAGTTAGATTGGTTGAAAGGGCTAAACCTTAACTCTTGGGATCAAAATAAAAAAATGATCTAAGTTTTGAAAATCCATTTTTGATCCTCTAGGAAAAATTTCTAACTTTCACTCTTCCCCCTTTTTGAAAAACATTTTGATTTTTTAATCCTTTGGAAAGAGAAGTTAAAATTTTATTTCTAACTTAAGGCGCATCTCTCCCCCTTTGTCATACATCAAAAAAACCAAAAAAAACTCTTGCACCAACAATGAAAATATTTTGTTCTTTTGAAAAATACTTAGTATAAGTTTTTGAAAGCATAGTAATACTAAGTACTTAAATTTCCAGAATAAATCTATTTTGAAGAGTATTGTGCAATTCTGAAAAATATTTTATATTTGTAAGAAGTTGTTTGATCTGAAAAATTTTCCTTAGAAAAAATTTTAGAAAAGATTTTTCAAGTACTTTTGAGAAATATTATGATTTTTGAAAAATGCAAGTACTTTTTGAGAAATATTATGATTTTTGAAAGATGCAAGTATTTTTTGAGAAATATAAGAAACTTTGAAGGATATTATGCAATTTTTTAAAAAAATTTACAATTTTGGAAAGTATAAGTACTGTTTTGAAAAATATTAGCTTTTGGAAGATATAATTACTTTTTGAAAAGATATTATGCGTTTTGAAAAAATAATATTTTACTTGACTAGGTTTCTTTTCCAGTCTGACACAATCCTAGGAATCCTTGTTGACTACAAGGACATTTTCCTAAGTGTCCTGGAAATTATCCAACCCAAGTAAACATTATTTCAAAAACAATTTCAAAAGCCACAAAAATTTTGAAAAATAGAATAATAATATTTTGAAAAACTTATATTTTCAGCAAGATTTTGAAGATATAGTTCATGAAAACATGTTATTAAATAATTCTTTTAATTTGACCTCCCCCTAAGCTTGACCTAGTCCTAGGAAGCTTGTTGACCACAAGTAATCTTCCTCTGAGCCTTAAGATTTGATTCAGATCAAAAGGATTATCTAATAATTTTTAAAATAAATAATTTAAAAACTTGTCAGAAGTTTGACTCAGACTCCCCCTAAATCTGACACATCCTAGGAGTCCTTTTAGATCATGAAGTGGACCTTCTTCTGTGTCTTTAGGGTTTATCAAAATCAAATGAACACCAATTTTCAGGAAGATAAATTTTGAAGCCACAATTTGGAAAGAAGATAGTTTTTAAAGTATTAGCTTTTTCGAAAACATATGTGATAGTAATTAAAGCGCAGTTTTCAAAAAATATTTTAAAAAAAATTAAAACACTCCCCCTGCATCCAACACCGTTTGACTCTATCTAAGTGCCTTAAGAAACTTTAGTGCTGACCTAAGAGGCTTGTGTCTAATTGTGTGAGTCAAACAATTTTTGAAAAGATATACTTTTTGAAAAATGTATAATATGTATAACCAATCAGACAAGCATGAATTCCATAAAAACATTATTATGTTGAAGCACTATTTTGAAAATATATTTTTAGAAAAATATTCTAACAATTTTGAAAAACAATTTTGAAAAACAATTTTGAAAAATATTTTTCAATTAATTAGTCTTAACATCTCACCCATTTTAGATGTCTCAATACAGCAAGCATGGTTGCCTTACGGGTGTATTGTGAGATGCTTGAATCATTTTTCTTAATTTATTATTAAATCTAAGACTTAATTGAAGCTTGTGTTAGATTCAAATCTAACAATACTAAAGTGAATTTGATTTTCAGTAATTGGCTTCCAGGTCTTGGCGAGGCACAAGGCCTTCTTTGGCCGTAGTCTTATTGGATCATCAACCTTTTCCTTGACAAAGCCTTTTATAGAAAATTCATCTTCAAGTTACTTCTTGAAAGATTTTGGTCTAACTAGCTTAGGTTTTGGATCGGTAGCTTCGGCTAGTTCCACCAAAAAGGCTTCCCTAACGTACTATCATCTCACCTCCACCTAATACTAGGTTGATCAAGTTTCAATTATTCTTTTTCTATAACCATTCTAATCAGGCATAAAATTTAAATATGAATGACATGTCATATATTTAAAAGAAATAGCAAATGCATGTCCATGACATTAATGCATGATTCAAACAAGTCAAAAGGCATTTTAATTAAGTTTCTAAAAATGTATCAAATTCCTGATTTGATACATGTCGTGTGAACCCGCGAATATGTCAAACCACTTTGACATATTTAATTTTATTAAATTAATTGTTGTGGTTTGGGTAAGATTTTATTTAATTCGAGTTTAAGTTACTTAAGAATTAATTGGAAATTACGTTGATTAAGGATTAATTAAGTTAATTTGAGTTTGAATAATTAAGGGTTAATTGAATTAATTTGAGTTAATTTGAATTTGAATTAAGATTTAATTAAATTAATTTGAATTTGATTTAATTAAGATTTAATCGAATTAATTAGAATTTGAATTAATTAAGATTTAATTAATTTGAGTTAATTTGAATTTGAATTAATTAAGATTTAATTGAATTTATTTGAATTAATTAAGATTTAATTGAATTTATTTGAATTAATTAAGATTTAATTGAATTTATTTAAATTAATTAAGGTTTAATTGAATTTATTTGAATTAATTAAGGTTTAATTGAATTTATTTGAATTAATTAAGGTTTAATTGAATTTATTTGAATTAGTTAAGATTTAATTGAATTAATTAGAATTAATATGAATTTGATTTAATTAAGATTTGAATAATTAAGGTTGAAATGATTAATTAACAGTTGTGGGTTTATGTTCATAGTTTTCATTATTTCGAAAATTTCTGACTCATTTACTATTTCTTCCTTATTTATCCTTTCAAGTTTTTCCAATAATTCTGGTTTATTTGAATCTTTGTGAACTTTACTAACTATGACCTTGATTTTAGAAAATTTCATATCCTCCTCATCCTCAAAATCACATTATTGAATATCCTCAAGGTAGGTGGAGTAATTTGGGCCACTAGTTAAAGTTTTGTAATAATCTACTATATTATCTATAATTAAACTATTATCTAAAAGAATTTCATCTTTAATATCCTCAAAATTATCCTCAGAAATAATATTTTCAACCATTTCAAAATTAACTTCTGGATTATCCTTAAGATTTTCAGAATTAATTTTTGGATTATCCTTAAGATTTTCAGAATTAATTTCTAGATTATCCTTATGATTTTCAAATTTGAATTTGGAATTATCCTTAGGATTTTTATATTCGAATTCGGAATTATCCTGAGGTTTTTTAAATTTGAATTCGAAATTATCCTTAGGATTTTTAAATTTGAATTCAGAGTTATACAAAGGATTTTGAAATTTAAATTCATAATTATCTAAAGGATTTTCAAATTTGGATTTAGAATTATCCTTAAGATTTTTGAATTTAGATTTATCCTTAAGATTTTTGAATTCTAATTTATCCGAGTTAAAATTAAGATTTATTCCAGAATTGTCATTAAGAATTTTAAAATTATCCTTGATAATTTCATATTTAAAATCAGAATTATCATCAAGAATTTTAAAATTATCTGATTTGATTTGAGAATTAATTTCAGTAATTTTACTAGATCTAATTTTAGAATTAATTTCAGTAATTTTTGAATTGACATTAAAAATTAATCAGTTAATTTCTGATATTTTGACATTATTTACATTTTCTAATTGGGCATGCAAGATATTAATTTGATTGTTTACACAATTTAATTTTTTAGTAAAATTATCTAAATAATTTACATAAGAAAGTGCAGGAAATTTAAAAATTTTCGGAACATAAATTTTACGTACCTTTGTCGGTCATTTATTTTTGTAGTGTCCGTATTTCTTGCATTTGAAGCATCTGATGTGACTTTTGTCTCTTCGGACTCCTGTGCAGGAAATTTAAAAATTTTCGGAACATAAATTTTACGTACCTTTGTCGGTCATTTATTTTTGTAGTGTCCGTATTTCTTGCATTTGAAGCATCTGATGTGACTTTTGTCTCTCCGGACTCCTGGCGCTGGTGCCTCCTTTGCCTCCGGTGGTGTAGACCGAGTCTTATGAGTAGGGCACTGATTTTTATAGCACCCTCTCTCCCTGCACGTGAAACATATAATATGAAATTTAAAATTTGACATTTTAAAATTAAATTATACCTGATTCACCCTTGGGCTCCCCCTCAACTCCTGGCGTCGTTGCTCCGTCAGCGGTTAGTCTGGTGAAGAGCGGCCTGACTCTGATACCACTTGTAGGACAGGTGCCGTCGATAGAGGGGGGCGGGTGAATATCGACCGTTCAAAAATCTTCGGAAACTTCGTAAGACTTTCGATCGTCGTTCTAGACTCAGAGCGTTAGTGCAGCGGAAAATAAACAGAGCGAAGAAAAAGACTAACAACACAGTGCACATGCGATTTACTTGGTTCACAACCCCCCAGGGTCAGTACATCCAAGGCTTAAGCACGGGAACGCACGTCCACTATTGGTCTCCTTTCTGGACTTTCCGGAGGCGGAGAAACCCGTCTTACAGTGAAGAAGTACAATTAAAATATAGCAAAGTAAGTACAGAATAATAAAATGCAAATCGAACAAGCATGTTTTGAAACTCGGCCGATCTGGACCTCCGAAGTGCTGCGCACTTCCTCCTGGAGCCTCCCGGTCATAGAGCCTCGTCTTTAGCGCGTTGTGGTCAGTCAGAATGATCAGAATGTTAGTGATATGAGAAAAATGTCCTAAGGCAATCGCCTTATGATTGTAATAATTTATTTTAATAAATGAATATTCACTATTTGAGTATACATGTTTATGTATTTGATTGAGATCTTAAACTCATTTACTGAATGTACGCAATACAATTCACA